>PVJO010000270.1:0-269812 GCA_004026905.1 Hystrix cristata | reverse complement strand
GAGTGAAAAGAGGAGAGGACCAGGACAGAATCCTGAGGTCCCACAACCTTCAGGGGTGGCCAGAAGCAGGGACACCTGACAAAGGACTGAGAGGTGAAGAGGAGAGATAGAGAAGCTAGAGAGAGCGACAGGGCAGAGATCTGGGGAGAGAGTCAGCTGAGTAGGTGCAGAGGAGAGGGAGGAGGCCGGGAGTGAAGAACCCTCAGACTGCAGTAAGTGGGCTGCTGGGCAGCTTAACAGCAGCACAGGAGACTGCAGAGCCCAAAGAGGGGAGGGGAGGCCAAAGAGGCCTCCAAGGAGTGCGTGACATTCCAGCTTCCAAGTCTTTCCTATCAAGAGACGAGAAGGGCTTACGAGTGGTGGTGAGCATCTCCAGCAGAGGAGTTGGTGAGTGGCAAAGTCCCGAGTATTGAGAGAAAAGAAAATAGATTAAATTCTGAGTTAGGCAGGAAGTTCGGTTGGCTGTTAGTACTGAAGCTCTGACAAAACAGACATGTATTCTTTTACTTAGAGATGTCCAGGCATGGTGGTGCATGTCTGTCATCCCAGCACCCTGGGAGGCTGAGGCAGGAGGATTGTACATTCAAGCCCAGCCTGAGCAACTTACGGACTTAGTGAGACTCTCTCAAAATAAAAAGCAAAGAATGCACTGGGGATATAGCTCAGTTTGAAGGCCCTGGGATCAATCTCCAGGATAAAAAAATGTCGAATGGTGGGCAGTCCACAAATGGCGTGATGTCTTCACAGTTCAAATCATCAGTAAGTAGATGCCTCCTATCTTTTTTGGTGGTACTAGGGATTTAGCTCAGGACATTCACACTGAGCTATATTCCCAGTAAGGTACTGAGTTGCACAGACTGGGCTTGAACTTGCGGTCCTCCTGCCTCAGGCTCTCAAGAGTGCTAGCGTTACAGACATACACCACCATGCCTGGCTCCTCCTACCCTTTTTTTTTATTAGTACATGTTTGGGGTACATCATGAATACATTCATTGTGGATAGCTGGTATATGTACTAACACATCTTATTCTTTTTACCCCCCTTCTTCTTCACTCCCTCCCCCATCCCTCCGTCTCTTGATCTCTTCCCTTTTGCAAAAGATCTGGTTCCCTGTTTCCTATTATCTATATTTTATTTTGCTCTTTATTTACATTTTGGGTTTCTCACATAAGAAAAACAATGTTATATTTAAGCTTGTGTGTTTGATTTATTTTACAATATTATTGTTTGAGGTTGCATCCATTTTCCTACAAATGACTCAAGTTTATCCTTCTCTATGGCAGAGTAATATTCCATTGTGTATAAATATCACATGTTCCTTATTCATCTGTTGATAAACATATAAACTTGCACAATTTCGCTGTATGCATGTGTCACAGTAATATGGTGTCTTTAACTCTTCCAGGAAGATACCTAGAAAAGGAATAGCTCAGTCAAATAAAATTTCTATTTTACATTTTGAAAGGAATCTCCATACTGATTTCCACAGTGGTTGTACTAGGTCATTTTTCCACCAACAATGTAGAAGCCTCACCAGCATTTGTTATTGTGTGATTTCTTGATGACTGCCACTCTTTCTGTAGTAAAATGGAATCTCAGTGTTGTTTTAACTAGCATTTCTCTAATGACCAGTGGTCCCGAACACTTTTTCATGTATTTATTGGCCACTTGTACTTCTTCTGAGAAGTATCTATTTGTATCTGTTGTCCATTTTTTAATTGGGTCTTTTATTCGGAGGGGGTCTAATTCTTTTGCGTTCTTTGTATATTCTAGATATTAATCCTCTGATGTGTAGCTGTTAACATTTTTTCCATTTTTTCCGGGTCTCTTCTGGTTCCATATGAATTTTTAAATTTTTTTCTATTTTTGTGAGGAATGTTGTTGGTATTTTGATTGGAATGCACTAAATCTGTATATCAGCTTTGTGAGAATGGCCATTTTGAGAATATTGGTCCTGCCTATCTAGGAACAGGAGGTGTCTTCCCACTGTCTAACATCTTCTTTAATCTCCTTTTTCAGAGTACTGTAGTTATCACTGTAGAATTCTTTCACATCCCTGGTTAAGTTAATTCCTAAGTATTTAATTTTTCTTAATGTTACCATGAATGGTATTGTTTTTCTAATTTCTTTCTCAGTGGGTTCACTATTAGTGTAGAGGAACACTACTGATTTTGGTATGTCAATTTTGTATCCTGCTACACTGCTGAATTTGGTTATTAATTCTAGGAGTCTTGATGGAATTTTTTGGATCTTCTATGTAAAGGATCATGTCATCTGCAAATAGTGATAATTTGACTTCTTCCTTTCCTATATGTATATCCCTTTTCTTTCTTTCTCTTGCTTGATTTCCTTGGCTAATGTTTCAAGTAGTATACTGAACAGCAATGATAATGGGCATCCTGTCTCATTCTTGATTTTAGAGGGAAAGCTTTCAATGTTCCTCATTTGATATTATGTTGGTAGAAGATTTATCGTAAATGGCTTTTATCAGATTGAGATAGAGTCCTTCTATACCTATTTTCTTCAGGGTTTTTTTTTTTATCATGACCGGATGTTGGATTTTTCAAAGGCTTTTTCTGCATCTATTGAGATGATCATGTGATTTTTGTCCTTGCTTCTGTTTATGTATTACATTTATCAATTTGCATATGTTGAACCATCCTTGCATCCCTGGGATGAAGGCTAACTTGGTCATGGCATATGATCTTTTTGATGATTTGTTGCATTCATTTGTCAGTATCTTGTTGAGATTTTTGCCTCTATGTTCATTAAAAAGACTGGCCTGCAGTTTTCCTTTTCAGTTGGATCCTTGGCTGGTTTTGGAATTAGGGTAATGCTAGCTTCCAGGAATGAGTTTGGGAGTACTCCTCCTACTTTTCTGAGGCACCATTCCTAGTACATGGATTCTATCTTCAAGGTCACCTCATGTTTTATTATGGCTGCTGAAGCTGCAGCTGTCATCATAATGTCTATGCAGAAAACAGGAGGGAGGGAAGTAGAAGAAGAGAGTACCCTGCAGGTGTCTGTCTTTTGCCTAAGGAGTTTTCTTAGAAACCAACCATTTCTTCTCTTTCATTGGCTACCTAAGCTGCAAGGAGGCTGAATAAGTCTGGTCATTTAGTTGTGATTTTCCATAATAAAATTGTGAGTAGGGGAGAATGGTTCTTACGACCCACTGGCATTTCTGCCATTATTTCTCTTTACCCCCACCCTTTTTTTTAAAAACAAATTCAAACCTAGGGAAAAGTTACAACAGTACAATGAGTAAAACCTGCAGAAGAGTTGCACCAGGAGTACAATGAATACCCCAGTCCTCTTACCCGGACTCACCAATTGTTAATATTTGCCAGATTTTTCTTCCTGTCACGTTGCACGGTGTCCCTAGTAGGGCATACTGGGATGCCACTGCAGCATGACAGTTTCCTGATGCTGCACTGTCACCTACCCTGAGCCCCTTAGGGCACAGGACAGTGATGCCCAAGCTGCCGGGTCTTTCTGCAGGCCTGTGCTTGTGGCCTCTCAGGGACCCCTTGCTGTTTCTGCTCTCCCACTCCCTGGACAGTGGCACCTCCAGCCTTCTCCTCCTCTCCTCTTCCAAGGCTGACTAAGAAGGGTGACTTTGGGAACTCCGGGGAGGGGAGGGGCAGGAAGCAGTGAGAATCCCAGTGAGAAGAGCTCTGCGAAGAGGGTCCCAGGGATCCCACTACTGCCTGCATTCTGCAAAAACCCAGATGCGCCTTCTTACCCCTGTGCCTGGTATCTGGCTGTGTGATTAAATACCTCTCAACATTCCTGATGTCCAGAGACCTCAGTGTGGGCGGGCAGGCAGGCTCCCTGCAAGGCAGGCAAGGTACTGTCCCATCCAGCAGGGGCGTGGCAAAGAAGCTCGGGCAGAGGCAGCACTGGAGACATGAATTTCAATTTACTGGAGGAAGAGGGAGGGGAGTCGGTGATATTTATTGAACGCCTACTGTGTGCCAGGCCCGCCACCTATTATATCATTAAGCACTGAAAACAATCCTTCCTAGTAGGCATTGTCACCCCCATAGTACAGATGAGGGAATGAGATGGGGGTGCGGGCCACTGGCATCTGTTCTCTTCAATCACAATGGAGCAGAGACGAGCTGTCCCTCCTGAGTACTGCCCAAATTGCAGACATGTGAGCATGGTAGGTGACTACCATTGTCTCAGGCCCCTATATTTGGAGTACTGGTGTGTTTGTTATGTAGTAAAAGATACTGGAACACCATGCCTCACCTCTCCAGGGCCTACCAAGTACCACCGAGTTTCTTTCTCACTACCTCTCAAATCTACCCTTCTGTCTCGTGCACAACCGCATTAGCATCTTCGCCCATGTCCTCCGCTCACTCTGCAGCCACAGGCTCCTCGAGGGTGGTCCAGAGATCTTGCTGGAAGGTACGAGGTACCTCCCCAGGCCAGCTGCACCCACCTGAAGCACTTGGCTCTCCACTGCTCACAGGGGCAGGACTTATCCACCCCTGTCCTGCTTTGGGCTTCAGCCACACCGGCCTTCCTTCTCTTCCTCCTGTACCCCATGCTCTCCCTGACCCCCAGGCTTTTCACGTACATTACTGTCCTCACCCCTTTAGTTATCTCTCACTCAAGTTTTAATCTCAGCTCAGTGAAGGAACTGCCCCAAGGCGGTTGTTTTCCAAATGGAGTCCCTGACCAGCATCACCTGGAAATTGGCTAGAAATGAGCATTCTCAGGCCCAACCCTCAACCTAAGGAATCAGAAACCCTGAGGCAGGTGGGGCCCAGCAGTCTGAGTTTAACAAGCCTGGCAGGAGGTTCTGATCTACCCCCTTGAGAACTGCCACTCCCCAAGAATTTGAGGAGGCCATGTCCTCTGCATAAAAGGGGTTGTTCAGAAGGCTGGGAAAGGGTGTCCAAAGACAGGGCTCCTCCCACCTCCCTTCCTAGTCCCACCCCAACCCTGTAGTCCTCAGCTGACTTCCATTGAGTAGGGAGTCCCACTTTGCATAGGCTGCATGTGATTTACATTATTAATACAACAAGCTTCTGAGGAGTGTATTATCATTCCCATTTTATAGATGGAAAAACCGAGACTCAATGAGGTTCAGTCACTTGGCCAAGGCCAGAGTAGGGCAAGACTTGAACCCAGGCCATGAGACCGTGGCACTATGCCTTGCCATGAATGCTGGGTGCAGAGCACTCAGACGGGGCAGGAGGCGAGGTGCGGCTGTGTGGGGCCAAATAAGTCCTTCTGCAGAGTGGTCAAACGATACCAGACACCCCCATGGCCCAGGGCTGTGTCATGCTGCTACCTGCTGTTCTGGGGTGCCCCCTTAGCAGGACGCAGACCCTGAAAGCTGACCCTTACCTTCATTTCTCTGGCCCCACTGTGAGAGGCTGGATCAGTCTGGTCACAGCTGCATCTACAGTCTCGGCTGCATGCAAAGGGTGCTCACTGAGTAACTGCTTGCAGATGGAGAATTCAGATAAGTTTCCTTTCTCCAGCGTGCTGGCTCCTTCCTCTCCCCTTCCCTGGGCAGGTGGGCAGGGTGCTGGTGTATTAAAAGCCAGCAGGTGGAGACCCTGTAGAGGCCTGGCTCCCTGTGGAGCTTGAGGCTTGGCATGGCTACCTCCAACCCTGTAAGTCCACTTGTCTGCCCCTTCTGAGATAAGGTACCAGCTGAGTGGTGGAAGTTGGTGAGGGGGCGGCCAGGGTCAGAGTCATCCTGATTCTTTCCTTTGGTCAGGTGACTGAAGCTGAGGGTGGAATCAGGAAGAAGAAAGAGGAGGAAGAGAAAGAGCAAGAAAAGGCTCCAAAGTCTCCTGGGACCAGGACTCCATTGTCTCAGAGGGGAAAGGCCAGGGGTGAAGGCCCCATGGAGGTCAAGCTAGAGCTGCACCCCCTGCAAAACAGGTAGGGAGGCAGGGAGAGTCCTGCCATCGGGCCCACCTCGGGGCTCTCTGGGTGTGTGGTCTTGGACAATGCTCGCTCTGCTCGTGAAAGACCAGAGCAGGCCAAAACCTCAGACAGATTGGCCCTTCTGGCTTTAACCAGCTGTGATTTTGGGTTTAACACCCCATTCTGCCCCCACCCTTCAGGCTAATGGACTTCAGTCTCCTTGAGGGGAGTCTGTGTCCTAAATCTCATCTCTTAGCTTGTTCTTGAAGGGAAAGGGTCTTCCTGTTTGCCCAGGAGCGGCTGGGTTGGACACAGGGGGTGCCCTGCTCTGTCCTCCCCATCAGGTGGGCTCTGTGGTTCTTTAAGAATGACCGAAGCCGGGCCTGGCAGGATAACTTGCATCTGGTCACCAAGTTTGACACTGTGGAGGACTTCTGGGCGTGAGTGTCTGCTCCTTGGGGCACTGGAGCTAGAGTCTTGCAGCTGGGGATTGCTTGCTACACAGCTGTGCCACCTTCCCTGGGGTCTTCAGCATTTGTTGATGATTGCGCATGCGTGGGGGTGGGGGAGACTGTCCCTCCCCAGGGCCATTGGGACTGGGGGAGAGCCACCCCCTGGAAGTCTTCCTAGGGCTTAGGAAGGGAGCATGGGGAGTGGGAGCAGCACAAGGGGACCTTGGCTTTGTGATCTCAGGTAAGTTCCTTCTCTCTGAACCTGTCTTAGCTGAAAAGTGAGGACTAGGCTGCCTCAGAGGGTCTGTGGGTGGTCAAGAGAGGAGGCGCAGGCCCTAGAGGAGAGCTCCGCCTGGCCCCAGGTGCAGGTTTCATGGGATTTGGATGAGGGGGAAACTCTAGGGAGAAGGCAGGCTTCGGGGGTTTGGTAAATAGGGACGCAATTCTGAGCAGCAACTCCCAAGTGAGCAAAAGCTGGAAGGCGTTAAAGCCAAGGGAAACAGTGGGTCTACTGAGGAAATGGGATAGTAGAGGCCAGGTAGACCAGGCCTCCAAAAACCTGGGCTTTCAGCATTGGTGGTGTTGGGGTGTCCTTTCTCTCCAGGATGTACAGTCACATCCAGCTGCCTAGTAAACTCTCTTCTGGCTGTGACTACGCCCTGTTCAAGGTAAGCTCTGCTCTATTGTTCCTCTCCCGCAAAGAACAGGGGTCTGATTGCCTCCTCCCTCACACAGGATGGACAGGGAGCACAGAAACCCTACCTCAGGGCAGAGGTGTGATTTCGATTGGAGGAGCTGCCATACAGAAGCCCAGATAGAACAAAACATGTCAGACCTGAGCCACACCTGAAGGATGCTTAAGAGTCTAGAAGGGAGGTGTTGGGGATTTAGCTCAAGAGGTAGAGCATTTGCCTAGCTAAGCACAAGGCCCTGAGTTCCATCCCCAGCACCGGCCCCCCACAAAAAAAAAGTCTAGAAGGGATGGGGGAGAGGGCATCAGGGAAAGAACCCAGGTCCCTGGCCTTAACTAGGGCTAGGCATCAGTATTGCCTGACATCAGTGTTTAAAGATTCCCCCCAGGTGACTTATGCCCAGCAAGGTTTGGGGACCAAGCAACCAAGTATGGGATGTTCATTCTTGCCTAAGGTAATGTCTACTCCAGAGTATTCCCGAACCCACCCCTGTTTGACCTCTTAAGGAATTTAATTCATTAAATTGGATAATGGTACATACAGAGAAGGCTATAAAAGGTGGAGACAGTGAGGCTTGGGGCCTGTGGGTGCTCAGAAGGGGACCCCTTGGGGGTTAGTAGTGACATCTGCTTATGCAGAGTGAATGGTGGTAAGAGAGAAGCTGCCCTGCTAGGGCCTGCACAGAGGGCAGATAAAGCTGCGTGCAAGGCAGCTGGGTCCCCACTTCTCTCGGAGCAAAGAGAGGCAGGAGATCTGTCATCTTGCCTTGAAGGATGGCATTCAGCCCATGTGGGAAGACAGCAGGAACAAGCGAGGTGGCCGCTGGCTGGTCAGTCTTGCCAAACAGCAGCGCCACAGCGAGTTGGACCGTCTGTGGCTGGAGACAGTGAGTGTCGGAGCTGGTGGTGGTGGTGGGGTCCCCTCAGGGGAAGAGGCAGAGCCTGGTGCGGGTCTCCAGGTTGCAGTGGTCTCAAAGGGTGATTGGGGTGATCCCGCTGCCCTAGCCACTGGGGTGGTCTCGTCTCATAGTCTCTGCTTGGGCCCAGTTGCTGTGCCTGATTGGGGAGAGCTTTGAGGAGCACAGCAAGGAGGTGTGTGGAGCTGTCATCAACATTCGTACCAAGGGAGACAAGATGGCCATTTGGACAAGGGAGGCAGAGGACCAGGCCAGTGTGCTGCACATTGGGTAAGGGCCCGGTCCGTTCTAGGGGGAAGTGGGTGGGGTAGCTTGGCCTGCAAAAGAGACCTCTGGAACTCTCCATTCCCTTCCCTTCTTCCTTACCCATCTGCATATCCAGATTCTAAATTATTTCTAGCAGTACAACTCTTCACTTGCATTAGAGTCCTGCTTTGGGTTCCTGTATGAATAAAAGACACACACGTACACACACACCAGGAATAGCTGCAACCAGGCTAGGAATTCTGTGGGCAAAGGACCTGAGCCTAGGTTACCTCCAGGGCCCTCTGCTGACTGTTTCCTTTCCTCTGTGCCTTGTCCTCCAGGCGCATATACAAAGAGCACCTGGGCCTCTCCATGAAGACCGTCATTGGGTACCAGGCCCACATTGACACAGCCACCAAGAGCAACTCTTTAGCCAAGAATAAGTTTGTGGTGTGAGGGGGGTCCTTGGCACAACTCTTAATCAGTGGGGCAGCCATCCCTGAGTTTCTTACTGCTCTAGGGTATATGGGAGGAGGCTGGGCAGTACCACTGTTCCTGGGCAGGACTGGCAGGCAGATAGCCTGGTCTTACCCGTCCTGAAGTACATATGAACACCTTTTTTTGTTTGGGGTTTATATGTTCCTGAACACTTGAGCTGATGTGATACTCCTGTGTCAGTCTGCTAAGTACCGTGGACCACAGCGACTTGTCACTTTGACTGGCTTCATATGAACAGTCCTTAACAAGAGCTGGGACCAGGCTAGAGGCAGGGTGGGAGCGGTGGCAGCAGTCTGAGGTTTTAGACTTGCCTGGGCTCACAGGGCCATGCTTGGCCTCTCTTCTGTGGATAGGGCCTGCCAGGTGGGGCCAGTGGTGTTTGTGCCTCGCCTGCCTCAGAGTTAGACTGAAGAGGAGGTGGGTGGACAAGCCCCAGCCTCAGCCCCAGGACGAGAGCTAAGGTGGTGGCTGAGGCCTCATCCTGGTTTTGTTAAAGGTGGATTCGCTTGAACGTGAACTTTAAACCCCTTTCCGTACCAGTTCTAAATAAACACTTATGAATAAACTTGGTATTATTTTTTGGGAAGACTCTAACTAAAATTTTGAGTAAGATTCGGTGTCTCCTAAACTTCGATCTGCTCGTCTTGTTTTGAAGGGGCTCACGTGAGATGCCAGGACAGAACCCAAGCTGGAGTGGAGGAGAACGAGAAAGACCAGAGCCTTCAAATTCCAAGGGGGTTGTAGCCAAGGGGTAGGGAACAGGCGCCGAGACTGAAGGGACAAGAACAACCGGGGTGACACAAGACCCCTTCGTCGTTTGGCCTGGGTTTGAGCCAATTATCGGGAGAGCTGAATTTCTGTGAGTGAAACGCGATCTGATTTGACTCCGTCGTAATTACACGCGCTGACGTGTGTTAACTCAATCCGGATCCCCATACGCTCACCCAGGCGGCAGCTACAGCCTCCCGGGGATGAGCTCGGGCCACCAGGCTGAGATCGGGAGCGCCGGTACCCAGCCTGCGGTCGGCAGCGCCTGGAGCGGTAGTCTCAGGCGCGTCTGAAGGACGCTGGGAGACTGCAGCAGCCGCTGGCGCGTGGACTCGGAGGCGGGGCTCCGAGGAGACTGGGTCACGCTGGGGGCGGAGCCGGCTCGGAGGCGGGGCTCCGAGGGCGGGCCGGGCCGGCGCCGGGGGCGGTCCCTGCGGGGCGGGCGGGGTGCGGCTCGGCCGGCGCTCTGTGTGGCCGCGGCCATGAAGCCGCAGCCGCCGGGCTAGGCCCCGGGCGGCTCCAGCCCAGGGCAGCCCGCGAAGGGCTGGGCCCGCCTTCCGGCCCCGGTGTCCGGGCCGGCGGGTGGGCCCTCACCATGCCTGGCAAGCACCAGCACTTCCAGGAACCCGAGGTCGGCTGCTGCGGGAAATACTTCCTGTTTGGCTTCAACATTGTCTTCTGGGTGAGCGCAGGGTCTGCTTTGGGCCCTGTGCTGGGGCTGGCGGAGAAGGAGGCCCGGTCCCCTGCTAGGGGCGACCACTCTCAGAGCACCCAGGCCTTGGGGCTCGGAACGGTCCCCTACTCCTTCCACCCGCACGCCTCGACCCGGGACCACCCGAGGGAGTTACCGCGAGGCCCGGATGGCCGGGGGGCGGGGCCCAGCTACGGTCGGGGTGGGGGAGTCTCGCGTGTAACCCCGGAGGCCGATCGGAAAAGTGGGGGAGGTGTTTGCCTGCTGGGAGACCCCTAGGTCCCAGTAGGTGCAGGTCGCTCCCTCTCACCCAGCCTCCTTGTGGGCGCACAAACCCCACCCTTGAGTTTGCCGGTGGGGAAGTCTGGCCCATCCCTGCCTCCTAACCCCTGCAGCACCGAATGTCGGGCGCGTTGCTCTGGGCTCCTGCAAAGTTGCTTGGGTCTGGCCCTCCCCGACCTCAGGCAGGTGCTAGGAGGTTTGCCAGCGAAGAGGGCTGCGGGGAGGGCCGGCCGCCGAGTCCTCAGCCCCCGGGAGCAGAGCCGGAGTTGTCCCTGGGGAAGGGAAGGCAGCATTCCACAGCTGACCTAACCGAGGCCGACGGCTGGACCGCCCCTGCTCGGGGAAGGGAGCTGCTACTGCCCCTTCTAGGGTGGCATCCGTGTGTGTCCCGGACCCTGCCAAGTCATCTTTCCCTTCTCCCTCCCCCATCCCATCTCCAAAGCAGCCGCCTCTGCAGTCTCTCCCCGCGAGCCTTGGGTCAAAATATCAGGCCTTTTCGCTTGCGTTTACCAGGACGGGGGTGGGGGGGGACCGTTCTCTGCCCACGTGCTGCTGGAGCTTGCCCCTGCGTGGGTGTCCTTGGGCCTCAGCAGTGCTCCGCTCTGGAGGGTGTGGGCAACTGTTGAGGGAGCACTGGCGAGGAGAGGAAGTCAACAGGCCTGGCTGTAGCTGGCCAGGCTGTGAGACCCTGGTCAAGTCACTTCTCTCCTGCACCTCAGCTTTCCGGCTGGGAGCAGATGATACTGAAGTTTGCTCCTCAGAGTTGTTAGATCAAATGAGTTCTAAAGAGGTGTAGTTGCACAACTACCTTATGATTTACATTTTACAGATGAGGAAACTGAAGGAATAGGCACAGGGAGGTTCAATTATTTATCTAGGGTCACACAGCTAAGCTAACAGCTGAATAGCTGTAGATGGCGGTGATGCAGAGCACTGAGCAGAGGTAACCCTGAGTGCTGGGAGAACAGGCCTGAGAGATCCAGCTTTGTTCTGGGCCTGGGCAGGGCAGTGAGTGGGGGGTGAGCATTTGGGTTTCCTGTTAGGGTTGTGTGGAACAGGGAGGCGTGGTGTGCAAGTGATACATCTGAGTTTGGCTTTTGTGTTGGAAGCAGATCTGTCTGGCTGCTGGGGGAACATGGATGACACACGGGGCCTGAAGATGGGGGGGACCAAGGATGAGGGCTGGGAAAGGTAGGAAAGCTCTAGGAAAGTAACAAGGCTGAGTTGACAGGACTGGGCCACTCGCAGGGCCAAGGCAGGTGCCTATAAAACAGGTCCGGAGATTTTTTTGTTTCAATGTCAAGCAGGCCCTGGTGTTTCCCTGCTGGGAACCTTCTTGTGGTTTCTCGCTGCTCCTAGACTACAGCCCACTCTTGGCCCTGTGGCTTCGGGTGCCCTGTGGACACTGGCCTTGCCAGCCTTCAGTTTGGTCCCTGTACCCCAAGACATGGTCGTTCCTCAGGGTCTCTGCCTTTGCTGGGCCCCTGTCCTGAAATACTCTCCTCCCTTCAGCTCCTTTCCATCATTCAGACTTTAACTAAAGTGTCCCGCCTCCCTACTGTCCCTTGAAAGGAACCCCAACCCCTAGTCCTTTCTGTTTGCATCCCCCTGTCTGATTTTCTTTAAAGGATGTACCTTTTCCTTGTTCCTTTGCCAGCTGTTTATTTGCCCTGGATGGTATATGCTCCCTGAGGGCTGAGAGCATTCATGTCCTATTGGCCAGTGTATTCCTGGGGCTTGGAACAGTGCCTCAGACACTGGGGTCTTTATGGCAGGAGGGTGGATGTAGGAGTCTGGAACCAAGGAGAAGTCTGGCTGGAGATCTAGGAGATGGCAGTGTCATGATAGGATGCAAAATGAGTGTGAACAAGAAGAAGGCAAGAAGGTTGGGACCTGAGGGGTGGAGGATGCCACAGATAGGGGCCAAGGGAAGGCATGTCCTGGGCAGGAGGCCGAGAAGGAGCAGGGGGAGGAAGGGGGTTGAGTTAACCAAGAAGAAGTTGGGGAAGGAGGAATTATTGGGCAGTTGCCTCTCCAAAGTCTGGGGGCAGATCCAGTGGGATTGAGGCAGGAAGAGTGATGCTTGGTTGCACATCACCAGGCCCAGCACAGGGGAAGGAAGGGAAGATGCTTCCAGAGAGCACAGTGGTGGCAGAACCCAGGAAAGAGGATGGTTGGGTGGAGCTGACAGGGATGTCTCTTCACTCCTGAGTGAAAAGGATGTCCAGGGACCTGCCCAGGATCAGGCCTAAGAGTGTGAGTGGCCTTGACATTCAGGATTCTTTCCAACAATGAGATGAGGCAGGACAGTGGGAAAGATGAGGATGGCGTAGGGAACATACAGGGGCTGCTCAGAGCCAGAGCTGAATGTATTCTAGGCTGGTGTGGGGCTCTTCAGGAACTTCTCTGTCTTGAGGTGCTATTCAGGGGTCACTGCTGTGAGCTGTACAAACCTGTTGTGGCAGATGGAGGTTAGGAGGTGAGGTACTGGTTGGGGGTATGATGCAGGCACTCAGCTGGTAGAGCAGGCACTCAGCTGTGCAAGGCCCTGGGTCCAATCCAATCCCTGGCATCCCTCGCATACATGCGAACACACACACACACACACACACACACACACACACACACACACACACTGTGGCATGGCAGGTGTTGAGGAGGGTGGGGTGACAAGAGTTGTAGGCAGAGAGAGGACTTGGGAGTGGGGAGAGGGGAGTCTAGGAGCACTGGCCTGAGGTGGGAGCTGAGTGTGCTGCTGCTGCCTCTGGGTGGGAGTGTCTCAGCCACTCTGCTCTACTTTTAAATTCCAGGACTGGGCCCCTGAGGTCCATCCAGTTGCTAAAGGTGGCATTAGTCCTCCAGGCTGCCCCATGGGGAAGAAACACTGAGCTGTGTCCTTGGGAAGGTGGAAAGGCCCCTGGATCCTGTTCACAGCCTGTGCCCCTCTTCCCCTCTCCCTCCACTGTCTTGAGGCCCTTGGGGTCTGGGGAAGGGTGTGAGGGTGAATGAAGGACCTGGTGCTGGTGTCTAGCCCTGAGCTATTTGCTGCTGTTTTTGTAGGTGCTGGGAGCACTGTTCCTGGCTATCGGCCTCTGGGCCTGGAGTGAGAAGGTAGGCAGTGGGGTAGGGTATGGGGCTGCCTGTGGGGGCTAGGAAAGACAGTCTGCCCCTCACACCTGCCTCTCGCTCCCCTCTGCAGGGCGTTCTTTCCAACATCTCGGCACTGACCGATCTGGGAGGCCTAGACCCCGTGTGGCTGTTTGTGGTGGTTGGAGGCGTCATGTCGGTGCTGGGATTTGCTGGTTGTATTGGTGCCCTCCGGGAGAATACCTTCCTGCTTAAGTTTGTAAGTGCCCCTCCCAAGCTGACACCCACATCAACCTCTTCCTACCCAATTCTTTTAGCATTGTTGGTGCTTAATACAGAGTAGCTTTATTGTTATGCTATCATCATCATTAGATCCACATTATCTGCATTTATTTGGGTCTTTTCTAAGTGACCAAAATCCAGTGGCCTAATCATAAAAAGGTATTTGTTGGCTCATGTAGAAAGAAGCCTAGAGGTGTGCTGGCCTTGGTGTGTTTTGATCCAGGAACCACCACAGTGTCCCCTGGCTAAGTCTGTCTGTCTTTCTCAGCTCTGCTGCCCCTGGGTGGGCTCCATTCCCTGCTGGGAAAAGGATGCTCAGAAACAGGCCACAGGCTTCTTCCTGCCCTCCTAGGAACTGAGGCTGAAAGCCGAGGCACTTTTCTCCCAACTGTTCTCCCAGAGTGCTTTACTTGCTTCTTCTTTGTTGTGATTGGCTGTCTCTGGCCCAATCCCTGTGTGCTGGCAGGAAATAGTACTCTGATTGGTGGGCTGGTGGCACACCCCCTGTCCTGTATCTGGGAGTAAAGAGGGGTGCAGTTGCTCCTTTCTAACTAGAATTGAAGGGTAGAAGAAGGTAGTTTTTGAAAAAGTAAATGTGGTCACCAGACAAGAGAAGGCTAGGTAAGAACAGTGCTGCCTTTTACCATCATAAAACATACTAAAAGGGCTGGGGGTGTGATCTCAGTGGTAAAGCCCTCGCCTATCTTATATGGAGTCTTGGGTTCAATCCCCAGCAGTACACACACACACACACACACACACACACACACACACACAAGGAAACAGTACCAAAAGAAGATGGGAACCAGCGACTCTGGCCTCCCTTGGGTCTTGCCAGAGGTAGGGGGGAGCTCTTCCCTGTGGTACCCAGAGACTGCATCTCCAGGTATCCCATCTGTGTGCCCCAACCCAGTTCTCCGTGTTCCTTGGCCTCATCTTCTTCCTGGAGCTGGCAACAGGGATCCTGGCCTTTGTCTTCAAGGACTGGATTCGAGACCAGCTCAACCTGTTCATCAACAACAACGTTAAGGCCTACCGGGATGACATTGACCTCCAGAACCTCATTGACTTTGCTCAGGAATATGTGAGTATATGAAGGGGGAGCAGATACCCTGTGTACCAGCGCTGCCTTGCACCCGCACAGGCCAGCAGCCTCGGGGAAGAGCCAGGCCTGCCCCTGTCCAAGGAGATCCTGGGTCCCCGTGTGCTACCTTGTAGGGATACAGGCTTGGGGAACTGGGCCAAGGCTCCTGACTGATAGCTCCCAGGGGCCAAGCCTTGCGACACACTTAGGTGGAGAAATTTCGACATAAAAATATAGATTCCTTCTCCTGCTAAACCCTGTGCCTGGAGTATTGACCAGAACTACTTTATTGCTGCTCATTTACTACAAGTGAGGCTTTCTGTTGTCATTATCCCTGACACTGTATTTTGCTGGGGATTGAACTCAGGGCCTTGTGCTTGCTAGGCAAGCGCTCTACCACCGAGCTAAATCTCCACCCCCTACACACTGTATTTTATTATACCAGTCAGCCTTCTCCTCTCATTTACATCATGGTCACCTGTCCCTTAATAAAGGGGACACATTCTGAGACATGCTGAGTCAGCCACTTGACGTGGCCTCTTGATGCATTCAGGAGCTCTGGTAAACATGAGATGAGTGAAGTTGCTGCCTGTGTGACACGGTGTACTGTTCTATGATCAGCTTTTTTGAGACAGGGCCTTGTTATGTTGCCAGGCTGGCCTCAGACTCCTGGGCTGAAGCCATCCTCCTACCTCGGCCTCTCAGATAGCTGAAACTACAGGTGTGTGCCACTACACTTGGCTTTAAATTTTTTTTCAATAAATAGAAGGAATCTCCTTCAAAATAATGATAAAAGTGCAACACAGTAAGCACATAAACCAGTAACATTCATTTATATCATTATCGGGTATAATGCAGTGAACGTGATTGTACGTGTGGTATTTTATATGGTTGGCAGCATGGTAGGTTTATTTACATCAGTGTTAGCACAAGCAGGAAAGCAGTATGTTGCATTATGACCTTATGACAGCTCTGACATGAGTAGATAGGTGCTTTTTAACTCCATTATAGTCTTACAGGATCACTGTCACTGACTTGTGTGCCTTTTGGTCTTTGGCTTCTGAATATAGAGACCCCCACAGCAGCTGTGCCCTCATATAAACTTGACTTCTGGGCTGGGGATTTAGCTCAGTGATTAAAGTGCTTGCCTTGCAAGCACAAGGGCCTGAGTTTGATCCCCGGCACCACCAAAAAAAAAACAGAAAAAACTTGACTCCTGAGAAGCAAAGACCAGAACAATTTCTGAAACCCCAGATGTCTCCCACATGCATGTTCGTGCCCACTCACACCACACATGGTCCCACACTCACAGTCACGGCAGTTAAATTCACAGAACCACAAGCCCTCGACACCGTCCATCACCAGGAGTCAGCCCTGGCACCAGCGAAGAGCCAGAGTGGACCTGGCCCTGAGGGGTTCTTGGCCCACAGCAGAGAAAGACGTGTAGCCAGGGTGTTGTGGGTCAACACAGAACTGAGACAGTCTGTCATGGCCCGGGCCCTGCACCAAGTGTGGGGATTTGGTGGTGAAGAAAGGTGGAATTTGTCCTCTTAGGGATGACAGTTGGGGGAGGGATGGATGATAAATAAGCAAAGCAGATGTGTGTGTGTGTGTGTGTGTGTGTGTGTATCTCCATGTGTATGTCCATGTGTGTGAAATTATAGGTTGTGGTAAGGGCTGAAAAAGAGAAGGATGGAGAGGGGAGGGGGAAGGCCTCTGGTGATTTTGAAGCTTCCCAGAGGAGGAGAAGGGACAGGAGGCACTGAACAGGTGAGGGGCAGGTGCAGGCTGAGCCATGCTCTGGCATCATGTGCTTGGAGCCACACGGCCATGCCTTGTTCTCAGCTTGGGTGAGGGGTTCGCCTGTGGCTGCTGCTGAGCCGGTGCCTCACGCACCCTGGTACTCCGCAGCCCTAGAGGGCCAGCTTTCCTGCAGTGTGTGTCACCACTTTCAGTTAAGGCTGCAGGCTCTTGTCTCACCATTGTGGTGTGGGCACCTTGGTTCAGGGCGGCCCAGCACTTGTCTCTAGGGAGAGGCGTAGTGTGTTCCAGGAAGGGACCGTGGCAGCAGGCTGGAGTGGATGGCTATGACGGTGGCAGGAAGGGAAGAGGGGTGGGTAGGATCCCTCTCCTGACCCCGCACAGAAGAGAGAGGGACTTCGTGAACACTGGGGCAAATGTGGGGAGACCCCGTGCAGACCTGGGCTTCGGTGATGCCTCTGTCCACACAGTGCTTGGCCTCACCCCAGCCCTCAGGGAGGTTCTGAGGAAGCCACCATCCTTCCCTTCTCTAGCCTTGTTGGTGGTCGGGGTGGTGGGGACCCCACTGCTTCCCCCATCCTAGAGTCCTAGGCTGCTGCCTGCTCTTTGATCCCTTGGGCCCAGGCCTGGCCTGTCTGTTGTGGGGGTGGGGAATTGCCCACCTGCCTGGCTCTCTCTAGGTCCCCTCCCAGCCAGCCCTGTGTCCCTGCAGCTGGGTTTGTCCCCACCCGGGGTCAGCCTCCCCGGGTATGCCTGGCTGCCAGCCATGGGCCCTGCTTACCTGGGGCTCTCCCCTGGCCCCCAGTGGTCTTGCTGCGGAGCCCGCGGGCCCAACGACTGGAACCTCAATATCTACTTCAACTGCACTGACTTGAACCCCAGCCGGGAGCGCTGTGGGGTACCCTTCTCCTGCTGCGTCAGGGACCCTGCGGTGAGTGGGGGCCTGGTGAGGGGTGGGGGTGATACAGGGTGCAGATCCTGCCTGAGAGAAACCCACCATAGGGTCCACTTAGTTCTGTGGTTCCTGGGGCCTGGGTATTGGGGGAGGTCCTTTCAGCCATAATGTCTGGGCACACGGTGTTGGCACGGGGGCTGCTCTCCCTCTGTAGCAGAGCCTGGCTTTGATTATGGTGAGAAGGACACAGTAGGACCCTAGGGGATGGGCACTGGTTGCAAGGCCTCCTTGCACCCTGTACTGCAGTGGATGCAGCTCTGGTCAGCCTGTGGGATGCCCCCTTGCCTCGTCACTAACTGGCCCATTTCTCCTCAGGAAGATGTCCTCAACACCCAGTGTGGCTATGATGTCCGGCTCAAAGTGGTAAGGGTCAGGGACAGGGCTGGGGGCGGTTGGGGATACTGGGATGGGGAGGGGGGCCTTGCATGAACTCCACTGCGAGGCCTCAGGGATTCTGTGGGGAGTGGATGCTGAGGCCCAAGAGCCTGTACACCTTGGGTCGGCATGTGGGAGATAGGCCCATGGATCATCACCCTCAACCTTAGAGATTCAGTGCTAACAAGATGGAGTCTCTGCCTCAAGGAATGGATGGAATAAGCTCACAGGTATAAATACAGACAATCACATGGCAGCTTCAGCTCAGAATTTGGAAGGTGATAGGATAGGGGCTGGGTGGTCAGGGGAAGGCTCTCTGTCAAGGAGGCATCCACGTTGAGACCCTAAAAGAAGGACCCAGTGTACAGAGGCCTTGTGAGAGAGCTCCAGGGAGTGGGCACTGCAGGCAGGGGGTCCTGGGGTAGAATGAGCTTGCTTGGCAAGCTGTAGGACAGAAGGGTGAGCGGGTTTGAGATGAATTGGCCCACAGTAGCAGGTGGGCTGAGCCTGGTGCCTGCACGCCCTTAGGAGCTGGAGCAGCAGGGCTTCATCCACACCAAAGGCTGCGTGGGCCAGTTTGAGAAGTGGCTGCAGGACAACCTGATTGTTGTGGCCGGGGTCTTCGTGGGCATCGCCCTACTTCAGGTACTACTTGGCCCAGTGTGCCCTTCTCCTTGCCCAGAGCCCACTGCCCCTCTTTCACCTGCCCTCTGTCTTACAGATTTTTGGCATCTGCCTGGCCCAGAACCTCGTGAGTGACATCAAGGCAGTGAAGGCCAACTGGTGAGGCTGCCAGGGGCCATGGCCACACGCCTGACCCATCTAGGCTGCTTGTGGGGCCCCCCAGGACCCTCCTGCTGTGCTTGTGATGGGCAAGGCCCAGGAGGTTCCTGCTTGGACTTGAGCCCCATAGGGGTTCATGAGCATGGATATGCTGTCTGTCCACGGGGAAGGCCACTGTGGCAGCCCCAGGCTGTTTGTCCTGGAGCCCTGTGTGCATGGAGAGGGTGTATACAAACATGTATTCACACACATGCACAGGGGAGCCACCATCTCAGCAACTGTTGGGGTGGTGGGCTCTCCAGGGGACTGGGAAGCATGCAGCTAAGAGGGTGCAGGCCACGCAGGTTGGGGGCTGCCGTGGAAGGTTCTGCCTGTGTCCTCCCAGCTCACACTGTGTGGGGTGGGCTTTGGAGCCTGCCATTGCCCTGGGCCACTGCCTTAGACAGCTTCAGAGCTCTTTACCAGCTGTGACCTTGAGCTTGCCCGGGAGCCCACCTTGGCCTGTATCCGAGACTCTGAAATAGGTCCAAGAATTTTCTCTCTCTTGCTTGCCTCTCAGGATCAAACATGATGATGGCTACAAACTACTCAAATAAACAAAACTTTGAAAACCACTGGCTTATGCCCGCCGTCTCGGAGGCTCTGTCAGCTGCAGGGCCCCGACAGCTCTCCGGCAAGGGCTGCTGGCCCAGACTCGCCCTCCTGGAAAAGCTTCTGTGGCCTGGGTAGTTTATACATTTGAGACACCCTTTAAAAATGGGCACATTTCACATAAAAACCCAGAGGCCCTGCTTCTCTTGAAGAATGACCATCTGGCCACACCAGCTCCTCAGTGGCCTTGTCACCTGGGACATAAAAGTTTGGCCTGTTCTCACCTAAGTGCCCTGCCTGACCTCCTTGGGCTGGGAGTTGGCCTCCGTCCAGCTCTTTGGATTATCGCCTGCAAATACCACAGACTGCTGTGGCCGAGACTGAAGCAAGGCACAGGGATATGAAGAGTGGGGAGACTGGACCTCATCCTGAAGAGGGGCTGGCTGAGAGGGGGTCCAGCCCTGCTGGGGACTTGAGGTGGGTGCCAGAATGCCCAGGAAGGCGGCTGAGTGGTGGATGGGGATCAGGAAGATTTCGCTAATGGAGTAGCTGGAATCCCAAGGTGTAGCACCCAGAGGGTTAAAAAGAACCTGTTTTGGGGCCACAGATGATGGTTCTTAGCAGTGATGGCAAACCTTTTAGAGCCCACAATGGTACCGAACAACCGGCTGTGGCATGTGTGCTGAAGTTTTGCCGTCACTGGTTCTTAGGCATGGATGGAATGGAGTTCACAAAGCTTCCCATGACCTGTAGAGCTGCCTCATGGTCACCAGAGGGCGCACCAGCACAGCATTTTCTGGGTCTGGCTGCTTTTCCTCCCCAGCATCACTCCAGCAGGGCCAGGCCTGCCCTTCTTACTGACCTGTCGGATTCTTCCAAATTTGAACTTGTAAAGGAGCAGAATAGCTCAGGCTTGGGAAGTTTGGCTGCTTCTCAGCTCTGCACTTTCACAGCTGTATAATGAAGGGGTGTGTGGAATGGCCTTGCCTCACCCCTCTTCCCTGGGCCTGCAGAAGAAAGGAGGGGGTGGGCTGCTTCAGAGGTCTCAGCCCAGATACCCTCAGGGCCTAGCAGGCTATATGCAGAATGAAGTTGGCCTTAGAGAGCTGAGGCCTGCTTCCCTTTGACAACCACTGTTGATGGGGACAGGACACAGAGAAAACAGTTGGTACCATCCAATTGGTAACGGCCTTGGAAACAGTAAGGTGTGGCAGGGGCTGTGGCAAAACACAGATTGCCACCTGCAGGTGGTGGCTGCTATTCTATTGTCGCTAATTGCTGTTACCTGGGAATGCAAGTCTAACGTCAGAAATTTAGAAGCCAGAAATTTAAATTTTGTTGTGAGATATCTGGACCTGGCAACTACTTTTAAAAATCTGCAAGCTGAACAAAAAGCATAAGGCCCACGTGTAGCTCCTTGGCCACTGTAAACCCCTCTGAGGCCGTCCCCCGCGATGCTCTGGCTGCTCAGCCATTAAGGGATGCTGGAACTGCTGCCGGGTGGCCAGGTGGGGCATGTGCACAACATCATCGCTCCCTGGTGCAGGCTAGACAATGTCCGGGGTTCCTGGCAGGCGCTGTCTGTGGTGGGCGGTCTGGACATGCTACAATAAATGCAGCTCAAAATACTGCACATGTGTTGCCTATTTTTTTGAGACAGGGTCTCAATATGTCCCTTAGGTTGGCCTCGGGTCTTGAAATCGTGGCAGTCCTGCCTAAGCCTAAGTGCTGGAGTCACAGGAGTATGCTGTCACTCCGAGCTCTTTTGGTTTTAAATTTCAAATGCTTTTGCCTTCATTTTTTCCCTCAGACCTTACAGCACTTTTGTGAGGTGGAGTCTCTTTCTTGATGGGGAAACTAGGACTCAGCGGGGAGGGAGGCCCTAAGAACACTGTGGGAGGCACACAGATCTGATCCCTGCACTAGAGTTTTGTCCTGCACTCATTCTGCCTCAATACCTCTGGGTAAAACCCATGTACTCAAAGTATCAAGTGGTGAAAGCTGTAGTGTGGTACTCACTCCCCAGCTGGAGTGGAACATCTACTTAGGTGCTGCATACAGAGGAGGGAGAGGGGCAAGGTCCCTGAACTCCACTGCATTCTCACGAGGGAGACAGAAGACAAGTGCTATAAAAATCAGAATGAGTGCGGGGGAACCCTGGGGGAAGAACAAGGTCTCAGTGAAGCGCTGGGGAAACGGTGTTCTAGGTCTTGGCTCCCTCTTCTGCAGAGTCCCCAAAGCCATTGTGGGCTTGGAATGAGGGAGCCCAAGGCAGATGAGGGAGCCCAGGGTGGTTGGGGAAGTGGGAGTGGTTGAGGGGCGTAGGGAGTCAGTATAGAGGGAAGTGATGGAACCAGGATATTTGGAAACAGGATGGATGAGACAAGCTGGGATTGATGGGTAGGAGTGATGACCCTGTTTGGGACCCAGAGTGCTCCAAAGCTCAGGACATCTGTTCTTCCACCAGCCCACCTGTCCATCTGTTAATCCCTCCTTCCCTCACTGTCTCTCCCCAATCCGCTGTCACCCATTCTGGTAGGCCCTGGCAAGAGGCTGCGGAGAGTGAGGTAGCTCTGACATGCCCCTGCCCTCCCTAAGCCCACTTTCTTGGCAGAGGCAGATAGGAACAGTTGATAGGGTGCAGTGGGTACGTACTGAGTAGCACATGATGGTCATGCTAGGCGGGTTGTGAGGCCGGTTAGAGATAAGCTTCCTTTCCCACAACAGGACACGAACGGTTCCGCACCATGGGGCCCCTGCCCACAGATGCAGTCTCCCCAGATATGCCGAAAACACAAGGAAACTGTAAGGCTGACTCCAACCTTAGGTGGGCCCCTGGTCAATGGGGACCAAGGTCGCCCACCCTGTTGGGATGCACACTGGTAGTGATGGAGCATGAATAGTGTCTGCCAGTTTGGGAGTCCCCAAGGAGCCCTGGACCTGCCTAATCTAACCACGCATAGGAAAGGCTGCCAGCAGCTCCCACATCAGCTTGACCGGAGGACTTGTGTGACACCAGGATACCCCAGAGGGAGAGCCAGAGGAGGGAACCAGAAGGGACTGAGAGGGCCTAAACTGAGTGACAGGAAGGGCTGACAGATGACCCAAGAGGCTAAGGCAGGTGACCACCAGAGGGTGCTACTGCGCAGCTCGTGAGCCATACCTTGTTCAGTGTAGTGGGTGGGATTGGCAGAGGGTGAGGGAGTCACTATGGGACTGTTCCTAATGGCCAAGCAAGGCCAGGCTAGTATTCCAGGCCAACCCTGCTGGTGCCGCATTCAGGCCTTGCCTACTCCCTCCCCTGTCTTCTCTAGGACCCTGGAGTGAACCACACTGCACCCACCATGGATGCCTTTCCCTGTCTGCAGAGACCTGAGTGCTTTCTGGGCTGGTGGGCATGATGTCTGCCAGCAGAGTTTCAAGAAGAGTGTGTGTGATGGGTGATGTCACTTTCTTTAGGATGCTGGAGCAACACACTCCACCATGTGCACCTCTGTTCATTCACCCAGACTCACTAAGCACCCACCATGTGCCAGGCATTGTTGTAGGCACTTGAGATACAGAAGGGAAAAAAACAGAGATCCGCCAGGCAGTCCCTTGGAGCTGTCCAGGGGTGAAGCAGTTAGTACATTAGAGTTTCAAACCATGTAATCACTCCATTGTTGCCTTCACGGCAGAGAGCATCACAAGGCGAGATGTAAACAAATAGGCATGTGTTTCAGTAATGTTTTATTTATACATACTAAAATTTGAATTTCATATAATTTTCAGATGCCATAAACTATCATCCTTCTTTTGATTTTCTAACATCAAAAAATAGAAACTAGCTCTTGCACCAGATTGAAACAGGCTGTGAGTTAGGTTCACCTTGTGGGCTGGAGTTTGCCAGGCTCTGGTCTAGGAAGGAGGGGGACAAGCACAGCGAACAGCATAGAAAGGTTTTTGTTTGTTTTGTGCGGTGCTGGGGATTGAACTTGGGGTCTCTCACATGCCAGGCAAGTGTTCCAACGTAGAGCTACATCCCCAGCCCGCAGTGAACATCACAATGGGGAGCTGAGTGGGTGCCGTGTGCCATGCAAAAGGTAGAGCCAGGTAGGGCACTGGGAGGGCAGGGTGGTCAGAGTGGGCCTTGCTGAGAAGGTAAAATGGAGCAAAGACCTTTGAAGATATTTTTCATAGCACAGATAAAATAGGAACCCATTCTGTCTTTAAAATATGGATGAGACTAAAGTCTCTTTACTGTCCCCTTCTGTCCCCGTTCAGCCTCCTCCAGTGGAGACTACACAGTTGTTCCTCAGTGTCTGTGGGAAATGGGTTCCAGGATCCCTTTGGATACAAAATTCATGGATGCTCAAGGGCCCCAAACTGACATTGTACTTGCACAGAAAGTAAGTACATCTTCCCTTATATTTTTAAATTTTTACTAACTGATAGAGTGTGGTATTGAACCCAAGACCTTTGTATATCCCTGGCCCTTTGAATTTTTTTCTTTTTTAATTTTGAGACAAGTTCTCACTAAGTGTGCTTACTTCGGCTGCATGTGTGGTAAAAAAAAGTTCTCACTAAGTCATCTAGAATAGGCTCAAACTTGTGATCCTCCTGCCTCAACTGTACCACTGCACTCAGCATAAATTTATTTTTTAACTGACAAATCAGAACCTCAAAACTGCCCATATAACTACTATGTAATGTTTCAATGCACATATGTATAAGGCTTAAATCAGGTTAAACACATTTGTTTCCTCAAATGTTGTCATTTCTTCATGGTGAAAATGTCCAAACTCCTTTCTTCCAGCTTTTTGCAATGTACAGAGCATTATCATTACCCATAGTTACCCCATTGTGCTATTGGGTGGAACTTCTTGCTCCTACCTAACTGTAGCTTAGTACCTGGGGTCATCCTTTCCACCCCACTGGCCTTACCCTCTGGTAACCGCCACTCTACCCTCGACTCCTATGAAATCAATTTTTTTAGATTCTACATAAGAGATCGTGCAATATTTGTCTTTCTGTGCCTGGCTTATTTCATTTAACGTAATGTTCTCCACTTCCATCCATGTTGCTGCGAATGACAGGATTTCATTCTTTTTTATGACTGCTTTAGATTACTTAGGATGCCAAATACAATGTAAATGCTATGTAAATAGTTGTTGTACTGTAATCAGTGATGGTGATTTTAGGGCTTTCAGTAACAAACAGCCTGCTGTAGCACACGAGCCGTAGGTTCCCCACCACTGTACTATATTTGGAATAATGACAAGAAGAAAAGTGTGTACATGGTCAGTACAGGCACAATCATCACAGACTGCCAAGAACAACATGACAGTTTTTTCCAAATCTTTTCCATCCAGGGTTGGTTAAATCCTTGGATGCAGAATCTCGAGGATATGGATATGGGCAGCCAACTGTATATCCTTCCAAAACTTTTACATTTAAAATTTTTACACTCATTTACCCACAGAAGATGTTTAGTATAATTTCCTGTGTGTTTTAAATGTCAGGCCATCGCCCATTTCTGCAGCTTGCTTTTGGCCCCCACGATGTATTTGGAAGACCTCACCATGCATATCTGGCTGGTTGAGCTTGTTGAGGCCTTGTGACTGCAGGGTAGATCGCAGCCAAGATAAGGCTGTGTTTTGCTTCTCTGCGCAACAGGAGAGTTGGGCTCTTCCCATCTGGGGCTCCTCCCACTTCAAGACTCTAGTGAGTGCCATGGCCAGGCCGTCTCTCCTGGAGTTCTGGCTGGAGCAGCTGCTGCTTGGCTGGGAAGAAGGATGAAGAAGATGGGGGAGGGGTGGCCCCGAATCACGGCTGATGACAAAAGTGGCCCCCGCACCTCTTTGCTTGGGACCGGGTCCTCATTTTTGCTTGTCAGCCTGACATTGGCTCAATGTGCAGCATTTCCACAAGATCTGGGAACTCGGAACTCAACCCACCAGATGTGTGCAAGACACACAATTCTCTGGCTGTTGCCACGGTAATGCCTCCCTGGTTCCCTCTGCGGTAATGTGAAGAGATGAGGGTGTCAGCACCCCCCATAGAAAGCCCCATGGTGGCCCAAGTGTCCATCCAGCCCTTGACAGGAGGCTGCCTTGGGAGCTCAGGGCCCCAGATGCACCTGGAACCTGTGTCCTGCTTCCCGGGGCACACTCTGTGGGAGTCAGCTCGCTGGGCCTGCTTCCCACTCCCGAGAGCCGTTTCCTCAAAGTCGGCCCTTCCCGGGCTACTCCAGCATGTCCCCTGGAGAGAGAGAGGTCCCTGTAGAATTCCATATGGAATTCCAGCTGGCTCACCTGTCACCCAATATCTGCAAGAACCTCTGCCTGCCAGGTCTCTCTGGGCACCAGGAATTTTTCCAACACTGTCCCTGTCCCTAAGGGGTTCAGTCGGATGCAAGACACAGATACCCACACCACCTGTCTCTAAAAGTGATTCATTTGTTCACATAGAATGTATAGAATGTATACAGGCAGGCAGTTAAAAACTGCAAACTGCATGGGAAGAGAAATGCAAACTCTTCTCTGACCCCTGGTCTTCTCCCCCTCTGAGGGCAGCCACTGCCCCCAGTCCTGTCTGTGTCTTCCCAGAGGTGGCCTATGCATTAGAAAGCAGATCTTCTCAAGAAACAAAGCAAGCCAGAACCAAATCCACAGCATTTTGCGCTGACCAGCATTTCTGTGAGATAATTACATGTCAGTATGTATAGATCACCCAGTTCTTTTCAACAACAGCAAGCCGATAACTATAGTGCGGACTTATACTTTCTGTATGAGAGATGCTCCTTGGAGCACTTTATTTATATTAACTGGCCTACTCCTGGTAACAACTCAAGGAGGCAAGCCCGCTGCTCGGCCCCCTCCACAGATGAGGAAGCCCCACCCTGTGGACATGGTGTGATTGCCTATTCAGCCCCCCTAGAAGGACTTGTAGTATGTTTCCCAGGCACCGATCATCCTTGTTCTTTTATCTTTGGACACTTGTATCTCTGTAGGATAAATGCTTGGAGACGGACTGCTGGGTCAAAGGCCATGTGTGTTTTAAATTTACATAGCTATTGCCAGATGGCCCTCCACAGAGGTCACAGCCACTTACAGTCTTGCAAATAACGTAAGGTGGCACCTTCCCCTCCCACTAGGGGCCTTTAGCTGCAGTTTCCATCTGTGCCAATCTGACAGGAGATAAACAACTCTCCTTGTGGTTTTCCTTTGCATGGCTCTTATGAGAGAGGTCGAGGGTCTCCGTACAGATCAGTGCGATCAAGTGTCTTTGGAATTACCTAGAGCGAGGTAAAGGGGCAGAGAGTGGCCCAAGCCTGCTGTGGGTTTTCTGACTGGGATGAGGGAGGGGCATTAAGAGAGTTTCGCAGGTCCTTCCTTGGTGTGTAGAGTAGATGCAGGAAGGGAATCGTTGTCAGAGGGAAGGGACTGAGCAAAGCCTCAGGGAATGGGAGATGAGGAACTTCTGGATTGGCTCCTCTTTTCGGCGGCTGTCACCCTGCTCCCGAGTTCCTAATACCCCAGACAGGCTCTTTCCTCTTTGTTTTCGCACACTTGAAGTAAAATACAGTTCCCAGGAGACAGAGGGCATCCTCCCGCAGGGGGCATCTTCCAGCGAGAGCCTGCCCCTAGCTTCGGTGAGGCACCCCCACCCGGCGCCCTCTCCGCCCCTTGCCCACCCTGCCCCTCCCACCCGCCCTGCCACCAGCCGGAGCGTACATCCTCATTAGCACGGTTCAGTGGCTAGCTCTGGTAATTGATCTCCCTCTGGCCCAGTGTGGACAGCGGCTAATGGGGATGAATGGGGCGGGAAGTGCCGCTGGGAGATGATCGCTCAGAGACCCGCCTGCACAGGGTAAAGATGCAGGCAGGAGAGGCACCGCGCAGGTCTGCAGGTCTAGGATTCGTGCATCCGAAGCTGTCTCTGCTCCCTGCCCCCTCGGGGTGGACCACGCCCAACTCCAGCCCCGGGGCAGAATGAGCAGTCAGGTAGGCAATTGGCTTTGGAATTCAGCTGCCCGCTGGGGTCTTAGAGATGGTACTCAAGCTCCAGAAAGGCGCGGGAGAGGCTGTGAGCAGGGGGCCCTGGTGAGGCAGGCAGTGTCCCAGGGGAGTCACATGTGGGACTAGCAGGCAGAACACTCTGAGATTGCACGGAGCAGCCAGGGGGCAAACTGTGAGCCAGACAGGCTCACGTTGTTCAGTCGATCAATCAATAAGCACTTACCAAGTGACCAAGTGCCAGGAACTGTGCTAGGCATGAGGCAGCCTATGTTATCTACAGTCAAGATATTCAACAGTATATCCTTCTGTGGGTGGTGGGAGGTAGATAGTGATAAATGCTCAGAAGAAATAAACAGGGTTATGTAATGGGGGTAAGTGAATGGAGGTCCTGTTTAAGAAGGGGTCTGGGAGATGTCTCTCAGGAGCCCACATGTGTGCGGAGACCTAAGTAGTGCAGAAGAAAAACATTCTGGGCAGAAGGGATGGGCAGTGCAAAGGTCCTGAGGTAGGAATGAACTTGGGGCATTTGGAAAAAAACAACAGGCCACTGTGGCTGGAGCATGGCCCATGAGGAAGAATAAACTGAGAAATTGGTGGCAATAAAGCAAGCAAGGAGAAATCATGGTCAAGGTCAAAAGCCCAGTTGCCAGTTTTCGGAGGTCATCACAGACAGGGCTCCTTTCCAGAGGTGGTGTTGGCCAAACAGAGGCAGAGAAAGGTCTTGCTGGGGTCAGTTGGACCCCAGGACCCCAGGGAAGCCAGGCTTGGGAAGATGGTCATCACTCTCTGGTCGCTAGGCCTGCAAAGGGGGTGAGGAGCTGCCAGGGCATCTGAGTCACCCTCAGCCAGACCCCAACAACACAAAGCAGCCTTCATGGGAGAAGGCATCCCATCCCTGTGCACTCTTGGGACAGTGACCCGCATTGTCTAACTTCTTGCTTAACTTGAGAGCCCAACTCAGGAACCCTCCCCATAGCCAGGAAATCTATTAACGAGTGTTAAAGTGGCACATTAAAGCTTACTACCGAAGCAGGATAGAGTCAGCCTGGCAGGCAAGCAGGAGCATTCTAGAATTCGTTCAGGGTTTTAGACATAAAACCCACGTATGTTTTTTATGGGCCATTTAAGCAATTTTCAAGGGTAATCTTGACTGTTCTCTTGATTTTTGCCATATGTGCTGACTTCGCTGTTGAATACCCAAATTGGATGCGGCTGTTTTGGTGCCTGCGGGTTCAGGCACACCCTGGCCCCACCCTGAGCAGGTGTCGACAACCAGGGGAGTCTCAAAGGAAAAACAACATGATGGCCCCTGCACGCCTATGTCCTGCTAGATTGTTCCCTCATCCTACAGTGCCTCCCCCACTGACCTGGCTCGGCCTGTTTATGTTCTGCTCAAACGTTCCTCCCTTTCTCTGCTGTTCTGCCCTTCCTTGCTCTTTCTCCAGGCTTTTGCAAACCTCTCCGGAGAAGAGGAAGTGCAGTCGGCCCTCTGTGTCTGGGACTTCCGCACCTGAGGAGTCAACCAATTGCAGATCAAAAATACTTGAACCAGGCACAGTGGTGCACACCTGTTGTCCCAGCTACTTCCGAGGCTGCGGGAGGAGGATTACTTGAACCCAGGAGTTTGAGACCAACCTGGGCACCAGAGCAACATCATGTCTCTAAAAAAAAAAACTGCATCTGTACTAAATGTATCGCCCTTTTCCTTGCCATTATTCTCTAAACCATGTAGTATAACCACTATTTACACAGCATTTATTGGGTATTATACATAATTTAGAGATGATTTAAAGTATAGTAAGTCCCTGACTTACAAACACTCGAGTTGCGAACTTTCATAGGTACAAATGGACCTCGCGTTACCAACATTCATAGATGTGAACAAATAGTGGAAGTAGCTCACGTGTCTTCTAGACACTGTCACAGTTGTGCTGCTGTGTGTTTACTGTACAGTGTGATAGTGTACAGTAGTGCAGTCCACAGTCAGAGCCCTGGATGTCCGGAAGCAAGAAGAAAAGCAGTGTGATGTGGACGGGACTGCTAGGAAGGGCAAAGCAATATATATGTGTCAAAGGTGTTTAAGACTCACTTGGTTGGACTTAGGAAGGAATCTGATTTACGAATGTTCCCCTGGAATGGAACTCATTCGTGAGTTGGGGACTTACTGTATATGAGAGGATTTTTTAGGTCCTACACAGATATTATGTCATTTTATATGAGAAAAATGAACATCTGTGAATTTTGATATTCACAGGAGTCCTGGAACCAATTCCCTGCAGATATTTAGGGATGCGTGAATAGCTTTTGGGTTGCAGATCCCAGCAATATATGATCTAGGCAAAGCATTTGTTAAATTTTAACATCATTTTATGATTTGAAAAAGTCACAATTTCTTAGCAACCAGAAATAAAAGAGAATTTCTTTAAAAAGCACCAACCAGATGTATAGGACAAATTTCATACTTACTATTGAACGTGACTAGCAAGAATAGAATAACAATACTGACTCTCAGTACTATGCTCAACATTGTATTGGAATCCTAGCCAGTGCAATAACACAAGAAAATAAATAAGAAGCATAGCACTCAGAAAGCAAGAGAGTAGTCATGAACTCTCTTTCCTCTTGTTCTCAACTAGTAGACACTTATAAATATTTATTAAGTAAAATCAGTTTGTCTATAAAGAAAATTCGTAAGAGGGTGGTGGCAGAAGTGATACTTTAATAACAAAATCTGAGAAACTTCACTAGTGCTCAAGAGGTTTCACTGATTATGAACTTGCTAAAAAGATAGACACACAAGATTTTCCTAAGAGTGAGAGGCTGGGGACTTAGCTCAGTGGTTAGAGTGCTTGCCTTGTAAGCACAAGGCCCTGCACTTGATCCCCAGCACCAAAACAAAACAAAACAAAAAAACCAGAATGGAATGAGAAAGCTCTTAGGACGCCAGGCAAACACTTAGTTTTCAGAATAACTGATGTTATGGTTTAGATCTAGAATGTCCCCCCAAATTCTCATGTAATTAGATCATTAGTAAATTCATCCACAGAGTTTAATAGCTGAATGTGCTGTTAGGAGGTGGGGCCAGGTTGAAAGTAGGTCACTGGGGCTTGACCCAAAAGGGTATATTCTTGTTTCTTGTTCCTCTCTTCTTGCTCTGCTTCCTGGCCTCCATGACATGAACGGCTTTTCTCTGCCAGACCCTTCTGCCATGCTCTTTCTGCCTTTGAAGCCGGCCAAATATGAACTGAAACCTCTAAAAACCATGAGCTAAAATAAACCTCTCCTTATAATAGATATTATGTAAAAGAAAGATAATATTCAAAAGAGAGGAGAACTAGAAAGGGAGAAGGGAGAACAGGAGGAAGGGAAAAAGAAAAAGAGAAAGGGAAAAAATTGGAAAAATGTAAATAAACATGCTGTAAATAGGGAAGGGTGGGGGAGTGGAAGGGAAGGGGGGGAACCAAGATATATCATGTACAGGTACAAAACAACCATGATGAATGTGATCATTATGTATACAATGTACCAATACGTGTTCTTGGTAAAAAGAATAAAATAAAACAGAAACAAAAACAAAATAAACCTCTCCTCCTTTTAAGTCATGGATATTAGGTATTGTGTCCCAGTGATGAGAAAGCCACTAAGACAGGTGGTATTGATTAAATTAAGGACCAGATGTGTAGGTGGACAGAATCTCTGTGGCAAGAAATAGATGGTATCTGAAGTCTAGATTGGGCACAGGAGTTGGGTACCTGCTAGCCAGGGTGAGCTGTAGGGATAAGAAGCTTAGACCCCAGGAAACCTTTGTGTTGTTTTTCACGGCATAGATAGAGTCAGAATATTCTGCTGTTTTCTTTGGTGCTCTAGAACTCCGAGTTTCAATTCTGCCTCCCATCCATTCCCTGCCAGGTTTGGATTCTTGATGTGCCTATAATGCACTCATGAAAAGTAGCCTTGACTCGTGGTACACTGGGTGTTGGGCATCTGTCTCATCCCTATCTTCTGGCAACAGTATGTGGCTATTCCTCCGTGGGATCCTCCCCACCCCAGGCCATATTCTTTAAGGACAATGGGTACAGAACCTAGGCCTACCATCAGCAGGTACCATCCCATTGGCCATGGAAAGGTGGGCAAAGGGTGCTACTTGGAGCTCTTTCCTGGGACACGGATGCTCTGCACCTTGACATTCTAGGGCTGTTGGTGACCACCTTCCCGTCCAGGCACCCCGAGTGAGGCTGATGAAGTTTAAAAGCACAAAGTCAGGCCAGGGTGCCTGACTATGGCCTGGTGACCACACTGGAGCCCCGAGCTGTAGCCATGTCTAGTGGCAGAGCTTTTTTGTTTTTCAGGGTGGTAGAGTATAGTTTTTGTCATTTGCAACCAAAAGAGTCCTGATCAACACAGCAGGCAATTCCTGCCTCTTCTTCTATCCTGTACTGACTCTTCCTGGGGACTGATCCCAAGAATGCAAGAGGAGCAGAAGCATCAGGCATCATACTAAGTACTAGTTTTTGTATCGTTAACTTAATTGCGGTATAATTTACAGGTCACAAAATGTACCCATTTTAAGTACAGTGAATTTTACAAAGTTATTCCTCTGTGTAACCACCACCACAATCAAGACAGGGAACACAAAGAAGGTATCCACACTCTTCTCCTTCCCACCTGCCAGACAACCATGGAGCTTCTTTCTATCACCATGGGTTAGATTTTTTTTCCTCTAGAGTTTCATATACAGCAAGTCCTCCATACTCATGGGTTCCACATCCTTGAATTCAGCCAAACACAGCTAGAAAATATTTTAAAAAGCACCCCATCTCTATTGAATATGTACAGACTTTCTTCTTGTCACTCTTCCCTAAATTACAGTATAACAACTATTTACATAGCACTTACTTAGCGTGAAGGATTGTAAGTCATCTAGAGATTTTTTTGAAAGGTTCAGGAGGGTATGCACAGCTTATTTTATATAAGGGACTTGATCGTTCTTGGATTTTGGTATCCGGAGGGGCGGCGCTGGAACCCATACCTCTTGGAGATGGTGGCACAACTGTGCGATCAAGCCTTGGTGTACTCAGAGTTCACATTTGTGAATCTGCCTGTTGGTAATAATTTATTTGTAAGCCCCCATTCTGTACTCTTGTTTTCCTGGTCCTTCTTGCAGAGTGGTGAGAAATCATATTCCCTGCTGAGCACAGATCTAGCTGAGGCAAAGTAGCACTCTGCCTTCTTGTTTCAGCTCTCACACTAAACCAATGTCTTTCCCACAATCTATTTAGTGCTCTATTTTCTGCATTTTTGTTATTTGTTGGTGGTTTTGCTGTTTAAAATGGCCCAAGGAGAGGGGATGGAGTTCTGGTTGGTTTCCTAAGCACAAAAAGTCTTCAATGTGCCTTACAGAGAAAATGCATGCATTAGGTCAGCTTTTCAGGTGTGATAGTTATAGTGCTGTTGGCCATGAGTTTGATGCTAATCAACCAATAGTATGTTTTGAAACAGAAATACACATACCACAAAATTATGTATTAATCAGTTGAGAAAAAATTATGTGACCAGAGACTCACAGGAACCTAACCCCATATTTCCCTGGGAGACATGGTTCCAAATGGGCAAATTCAGTGTTCTCAGGGACTTCACAGGGCATTACAACAAATAATGGGACTCAACTGTATATAAAATCATACAGATTGCATTATTCAGCTTTCTGTTGCTGAAACAAAATACGTGAGAACAACTTGCAGGAGAATTTATTTTGGCTCATAGTTTCTGAAGTTTCAGTCTGTGGTCCCTGAGCTCTTGTTTCAGGGCTGGTGATGAGACCAAACATCATGGTGGGGAGTGCATGGCAGAGCAAAGCTTCTCACCTTATGGTGACAGGAAGCAGACACAGAGAGGGAAAGACTCAGGGAGGATGGGGCCAGGGACAAGATATAGTTCCCTAGCTCATGTCCTTATAACTCACTCCCTTCAACTAGGCTCCACTGCCTAAGTTTCTATCAGCTCCCGATAATGCCATTAAATTAGAATTCATCAACGGATTAATCAACAGATGAATTTAGAACCTTTGTGATCCAATCACCTTCCAAAAGCCCAATCTCTCTACATTGCTACATTAGGGGCCAAGCCTTCAGTGCATGAGCCTTTGGGGGGCATTCCAGATCCAAACCATAACACAGATGCAAGCTTTTGGGTCTGGCTTGAGTCACTTAGCATAATGCTTTTGAGGTGTCTGTGTTGTTGGGAGTTTCAGCAGTGTGTTCCTTGTATTGTGTTCCTTGCAGTATATTTTATTCCATTGTGTGGATACACCATCATTTCTGCATTTGTTCACCAGTTGATGGAGCATTTGGGTTGTCTCTAGTTTTGGTGATTATGAAGAAAGCTGCTATGAACTTTTGTGTACAAATCTTTCTGTGGACATATGTTTTCATTTTCAGCCTAAGTATTTTCATATGGGCAAATAAATTTAGTATTTGCTTAATTCTTCTAATAGCCCAGTGAAATGGTCTTTTTTCATACATAAGGATGTAGTGGCTCAGTTCAGAGATACAGTGGCCTGTGGGATGCCATGTGGGTAACAGCCACAGTTTCTTCCCCAACGGAGACTTGAGGGTCCCTATTTGGAATCAGCCCCACAATGGGCCAAGGTCTTTCCTTGACCTTGGCCCTGCCATAATCTCTGTGGTTTGACTATGTTCCCCAGAAACTCACCAGATGCCAAGCAGATGCTGACATCATGCTGTTGGATTCCCAGTCTCCAGAACCCTGAGCTAAATGCAATTCTATTCTCTGTAAATTATCCTGGGTGTGGTATTTAGTCATAGCAACAGCAAATGGACTGAGACAACACGCCTTGAGGTTCCTAGATGTGAAATGTGCAGTTTCAGTACCCTCCATGGACCACTCCCAACTTTCTTTCTTTCTTTCTTCCTTTTTTTGGTGCTGGGGATCGAACTCAGGGCCTTGTGCTTATGAGGCAACCACTCTGACCACTGAGCTAAATCCCCAGCCCCCACCCCCAGCTTTCTGAGCCTTGATTCTAACCTTGCTTTAAGCCTGAGCAAGAGGGGAGGCTGCACCTCCTGGCCCAAAGGCAGCTCTCTGGAAGTAGAGCTGAGCTAGAATCAAAATGACAAAGTGTAGGTAGGTGGCCTGGCTTATTGGCTTCTTGGGTTTCAGCTGCCTGAAATTCACCCCCAGACCCCCACCCTTCAAGGTAATAATAGCACCTTTTTGGGGGCTCATTCTCCTCAACATGTACAATTTAGTGGGGAGTACCCATCAAGGCCTTCTGCTGTCCAGGGGAAGATCCCATCCTAGGAGCCAGCTAGCTGGCCCTTCTCTGTCTTGGGGTCTTGAGCTCTGAGCAGACCTGATACAAGGACTGAGAAGTGGCTGTTCAAGCTCCAAATAGCTCTTGCTCCTCCCTCTACCTGGGCAAAAATTTCCAGCCTGCCATCAATTCAGCCAGTCTCCCCGTGAGCTCCCACTGCCTCTGAAGTTTTCTGTTGCTTGCAGCCAGTTACCCTGCACAGCAGAGTTGACATTCCTTTCCTTGTGGACCGAAGTGCTCAGCCCCGCTGGTCTCCTGGGAGGCTGTCTCAGGACTCTTGCTTCCTGGTCCTTTCTTAGCTGAGGCATGGGGCAAGAACCCTGAGAATGCCCAGGACAAGTGATCCACCTAGACAGATGGGGTGTGAGGGGCTTTTCCAAGAAGTCTGGGTTGGGAAGACTGAGCAGGGCAGTAAAAGGACAGCAGAGGGGAGAACATTCTTAAGGGACCCTGCTTTTTGAATCTGTGCTGTGAACCTTGGAGGGAGGTGGGGGCTGAGCAAACAGGTGCATAACTGTCCTGCTGAGCTGGAGGTGGGCTGGTAGGGGTAGGAAAGGGAAAATGAAGGTGTGAAGAGGGGGAGCCCCTGGAGACAGGCAGATGCTAGGAGACTGGGCGGGATGGAAGGGGAACGCAGGCCCCTGCAGAGGACAACCCAAGGTTACCTTGGCCTGTGGCTCTGCCGGCTCAAGCTGCTGCCAGCGATGACAACAGTGAACCAGCAGCCTCTCCGAGTTTTATTATCATTCAAATGAGGATGTGGAGAGGTATTTCATTTGATTGGTAGAATAATAGGAGCCATTTATCTACCTTCTCTCAACCTTTCATATCTGTTTCACTATTTTATGGGATCGCATACATCATAGTAAAGGCAAAAATGTATTTTTTTTTTCTCTTGACTTAGGGCTGGGGGGGCAGTAGGGATGGGAAGGAGGCTCTCAGAGTGGCTGGCAGGAGCTGAAGGAAATGAAATCGAAAAAGACTATTATTGGTGACAGACAGTTACATCTGAAAGGGAATAAGAAGCTCCCCAGTGCAGGCAAGGATGAGGAGTTTAAATGGAAGATCTAACAGCCTCCAGCTCCGGGTCTGTGGAGAGGCAGGGACGGAGGGAGGCCTAGGGCTAGGGGATGGAGGGTGCGAGGAGGGCAGGAAAAGAGCCAGGCAGGTCCTTGAAAGAGACAACAGCAAGGGGCATGTGGCCCAGCTGTTGGAATTCTTTATCTTTCTTCAGCTATGATAAATTACACATGTCATACACGGATCTGTTCTCCGTTTGAAAAAGTTAGAGCATTACAGGTAAACCACCCCCCGCCACCCCGTGACCACCCGGCCCCCTCCCAGCCCTCTGTCCTTCCCCAGGGCTAACTACTATTCAGCTTCTCTTTTCCTCTTGATTTTACAAATACATAAAGATACCTTAAAAGTGGCAGAACTCTTTTGTGGGTGACTCCCACCCTTTATTAAAAGGTATTGTACTGAATCATTCAACTCGTGTCTTTTCACGTGATCTGTTTTGAGCTCTGTGTAGACACACATGCGTCTCGATCGGTCCTGGAACGGTCATGTGCTCCTTCTGACTGATTATCCATGTCCCCTCAGTGAACACTTGAGTCCCTTCCAGCTTTCACAATTACAAATGACACTGCAAGGAATATCCTTGTCCTCTTCCTGGGCACTGAGACAAGCTTTTCTTGAGAGCAGGTGAGCAATGAACTTGCTGGGTGTGTGTGTGTGTGTGTGTGTGTGTGTGTGTGTGTGTACATTTTGAGCTGGAAGGGGCACTGCCCAATCACTGTCCAAAGTGCCTCCCGCTGTGCTGCTCCAGCTACCTTGGTGGGTGGTATAAACGCTACCTGCCTCTCAGGTGATTGTGAAAACGCAAGGAAGGTTCTTGCTTGGGGTTGTCTTGGGAAGGATGTGGATGGCACAGAGAGAAGCAGCAAAGACCTGGCTGGTCCGGGTGTCAGAGCAGAGCAGGATGAGACAGACCTGATTCACGGCATGGCCCCTGGAGCTTCAGGTACAACTCCACCAGATGTGTGGCAGGGGGATTCCAGTGACACAGGTGAAGAACAAATAAGCATGATCCTGGATGTGACCTCGGGGCCACTGGCATGGGATGGATGTTGGGTAAAAATCAGAGGCCACTGTGTGGCCAGCAGGGTAGTTAGCCAGCAGGGCCAGGGCGGTGGGAGGAAGGTGAAACCCATACTCTGAGTAGTGCCAGCACAGGGCAGGCACATGCGGATTACGGTCCTGGAGGGGTCTTCCAGGGCCCTGGCTTCCTGAGGGCAGCACAGTGACCAGGAGGGTCCATGGAGCAGAGCTGGTGCTCCTCACTCAGGCCCCCGTCTAGGGGACAGCATTTGGTTCCAGCCCTCAGGTATGTGTGTTGGGAGAAAGTAAGGGAAAGGGGCATTGGCCTGAAAGACACAAATTGCAGAATTTGCTAGGGAAGCAAACTGTAAGGATTATAAGGAGTTGCTTTTTTTTTTAATTTAGAGAGCTTTGAGATGTAATCCACATAGCATGTAATTTGCCCACTTAAAGTACACAACTGTTTTTAGTATATTCATAGACATGTGTCACCATAATTGCAGTAAATTTAGAACATTTCATCACCTCTAAAAGAAGTCTGTTAGCCATCACCTTCCTATTTCCCTGCCATGGCTTAAATGTGGATAATGTTCTCCAAAGCTCTGTGTGTTAAAGGCCTGGTTCTCAGGGTGGCACTTTTGAGAAGTACTGTGGATCTTTGGGAGGTGGGGCCTTATGGGAGATCTTTAGGTCACTGAGGGTGTGCCTTTGGAGGGAGTTGTGCCCCTCCAGTCCTCTTTGTTCTCTCTGCTTCCTGGCTAATGATGTAAGCTGTTTGCTTCATCTTGTGCTTTTGCTATGATACACCACCCTTGCCAGAGGCTCAAAGCAATTTTGAGCTCCAATCTCCAGAACTGTGAGCTAAATAAATGCTTCTCCTTTAAAAGTTAATTGCCTCAGGTTTTTCACTGTAGTAATTTGAAGCTGGCTGATACACTCCCCAATCACTAATCTACTTTCTGTTGCTATGGATTTCCCTTTCTGGACATTGTATGGAATGATATAGTAGGTGATGCTTCATGTCAGGCTTCTTTCACCTGGGTAGTGTCCTTAAGATTTAGCCATGTTGGAGCATGTGTCAGAACATCATTTCTCTTAAGGCTGAATGGTATTGTACTGTCGGGAAAGACTACCTTTTGTTTATCCATTCATCAGTTTGTCGGCTGTTTGGCCTCTTTCACTTTTATGAATAATGATGCTATAAACATTCCTGTGCACATTTCAGTGTGGACATGTTTCAATTACTTTGGGTATATACCTAGAAGCAGAGCGGCTGGGTTGCTTAGTAATAACTGAGAAATTGCCAGACTCTTTTCCACAGCAGTGGCTCCCTTTTACATTCCCACTAGCAGTGAATGAGGATGCTGAAGTTGCCACATTTCTCGCCAACACTTGTTATGGCCTGACTTTTTGAGCTGCTTTTTGAGGCAACTTTGAAAGCTTGGTCACCTCTGAGCTCCAGGGCCCCCAAGAGTTTATCCAGAGAGAGGCCGGCCTTCTCTCCACTCCCAGGTTAGTCCTGCTCTGGGCTGGCTCTGTCTCTGTCAGATCGGGAGCATGTGGGCAGCTTCAGGCCATTTCCTGAACTGATATTGGGAGGCAGAGCCTCCTGCAAAGCCCCTTTTGATCTCCAGCTGTAAGTCAGCATATTTCCTCTTATGATTAAACAGTCACAGGGGCATTCAGTCACTTAGAACCCAAAGAGACTTGACTAATGCCGTGGGTGCCTTTGAGGGCCTCAGCATCTGGGAGCCCACCAGATGCCGCTGGTGCCTCTGAGGGCCAGGCAGATAAGCCCATTGTCTGGAATCCTCCAAGCTGGGAGCTCTGTGAGGGGCTGCTGCTCATTAATTAGGTCTGGACACCACCTGAGTTCTACCATCTTCCCTGATTCCCCAGGCACCCCCAGGCACAATGCCCTACAGAGACCCTGCACCACCTCCGCAGCCCCTCTCCTCAGGGCTGTCCATCCCCTCCAGCACTCAGCACAGAGTGTAGTCTCTACCTGCTGGGGTTTACTTTACTGCAGCCAGCCTAAGGTGGGGCGACATGCCCTAGTGTGGGCAGTGGGTGCCCGCCATCCCCTCTTTGCCCCGTTACATTCCCCTGACCCACAGCAACCAGGCTGAGCCTTGAGGGATCCAGGCTGTGCAGAAAAGCAAGGGGAAACAAAAGAAGTTATGTCTAAAGCCAGAGCCTATCACAGATCATAGACTGGGGACGCTACCTGCCTAGCACATTTTTTCATTTCATCATGGATAGATAAGGCTAACAACTCTGTGTGATGGGGGAAGAGAAGAATGGAAGAGGTGAAATAAGGCAGGGAGGCTCTGTTGGAGCTTTCCAGTGTTATGGGTATGGGGTTCCCTGTTCACATTTGGGGTTTCCAACCCCTAGATGGGTGTGAGGGAAGGTTAAGACCCCAGGTGCAGCTGGGGGTCTGATTTCAGGGTGTCTGGATCTTTTTTCCTGGGGAGGTGGGCCCCCAGTGCCCTGTGCCCTGTGAGGTGGGATGACAGTGAGCAGGAAGGCAGCCCAGTGAGTACCCAGCCCCAGAGCCCTGGGGAGAATGGCCCTGTTCCCAAGGAGGGCCTGGAGGGGCCTCCCAGTTGTTGATGAGGGGAGGTCACAGCCAAAACTTCCTTGGCCCTTACCAACAGAGACCAGATGGGGACACAGACACCTCACCTGCTGCCAAGGCGGAAGGGAGATGACGGCCAAGAACCAGATGTCCCAGTGTATAACTCAGGGAACCGGCAGGGATGACACCGACCGATGACCCATCTGTCACCCCTCCTGATGTTGTGACAGCACTCACATTCGCTGGAATTCAGGGACAAAGCAGAAGGGGGAACCCTGAATGAACAGAGTCTAAATAAACCAAAATGCCAAGCCGACCAAGACTTAATTTCTGCTGCTAAGCAGAAAATGGGGGTTTGGAAAAAAAAAAAAAAAGAACACATAATAGGAAAATTAAGTTGTGGTTCTGGCCCTCGTGGGTGAGTGGCCTGAATATTCAAATCCACCATCTGTGGTGTAACTCAGGATGGAGACCGGAGCCCTCCATGAGGTTGTCACCGAGGCGGCCACAGAAGGGCTCTTCCACCCCCTCTCTGGGCCATATAGATGGGAGCTTGTACCCTCCCCATCATCCCTCTGCAGGAACCTCCCAGGGTGGCACCACAGGCAGGCCGGGGAGAGTGTTATGGGAGCATGCACCTTCCTGCACTCTGGTGGCTCCCTGCTTGGTGAGCGAGGCTGATGGAGGAAGAGCAGAGCAGGGGAGAGATGTATCAAACAGGAGGCAGGCAGGGAGCCTGGGAGGCCTGAGGGTCACAGGAGAAGGCTGGAGAAGTCTGGGACCTAAGTCAGTGCTACCCTCAGTCAAGGACTGAGCGCTGCGTGGGGAGGGCAGCTCCGGGCCAGTGTCAGCAGACTTGGGAGCAAGAATCAATTCTGGTGCTCCCCAAGCCTGTGTGCGCTCCCCCCAAACAAGGTGGGCTCTGCAATTTCTCCCTGCCTCACATCATTCTCCTCCATGATTCTTATTTGGGAAAGCTTCCCTCCTAGGCCAGTCCTGCCTCTGGCTTCAGGCATGCTGCTGTCCCCCAAAGGTTCATGTGGTAAAGGTTTGGTCCCCACAGTGGCACTTTTAGGAAGAAATGGAAGCTTTGAATGAGAGGCCCCTAGGAGCACTGGGGTGTCCCCCGAAGGGGATCATGGGACCCCAGCCAGTCCTCTGTCTCTCTCTGCTTCCTGGCTCATAGGTGAGAAGTTTGCTCTGGCACACACTTGTGCCATGATGTGCCACCCTCGCCAGTGGTTCAAAGTGATGGGGCCTCCCTGCCTTGTGCTGGAACCCCTAAAACTGTGAACCAAAACACAACTTTTCTCTGTATAAGTTAATTGCTTCAGGTATGTCATTATAGTGATACAAAGTTTAACACATGTGAATAGGTGACTCAGGCTAGGCCGAGACTGTATTTTTATACCTTTGTTGGAACTACTGGTCAAGAAAGACTGACTCTCCCCTGGGTGGCTGTGCAATGAATACATGGCCCACTGGGCCCTCTCCTTCCTGTTCTCCTGGAGCTAAGCCCAAGACCTCCTCAGGCCCTTTGCACCTGCTGTTTCCTTCCCTGGAATGCCTTCTCTCCTCTGACCATCGCTGTCAGCTCCTTCTTCACACTGGAGACAGCCCAGCAGCCCCTTGGTGGAGGAACCTTCACCTCAAAGTGCTGTCCAGGATCCTGTGCTCACTCATTCCTAACAGTACTCACCACCATCTGAAGTGAACTCCTGCAGTTACTTTTTAGTTCTGTGTTGACCATTTTTTCCTCCTTATCAGATGCCAGTGTCCAAGGGCAGGAACCTTGTCTGCCTGCTCACTGTTGCATCCTCAGTCCCAGGGCAGAGCCCAGCACCACATAGAAACTTAGAAAGTCCCCACCTGGACACCAAATGCAGCCCTGGGCAGAGTCTCCGAGGTTACAAACTCAGGTGAATAGACATGGTTCTCAGATTCTCTAAAACTAACCTAATTTCTAGCTCTACACTACAATGCACGACAAATTTGGTCATTTCAGGGTCCCCTCAAGTCCCTCCCTTCTCACTAGGGTCGCACTAAAGCAGGGGAGGGCCTGGCAAAGCGTCCGCCCTGCGTCCATCGTCCCAGAGGTCACAGCTCCCCCATGTTTGCGCCTGCCGCCGTCGTGACCTCAGCCGCTCTTGGTCCAGGGTCCACCCCATAACACACACCCTTCCTAACTGCTGGAGATTCCCATCACTTTCTATGGCCAATGTGGTAATTGTCACTTCAAGACAAACATTCTGTCCTGCCGGGGTGCATGGGACCCCCTTCCGTACCCCAAGATGCCCCCAGCCTGTCTGTCCAGATCCCTGCTAAAAGAGTAAGGAAGGGTTGTCTTCCTGGCTGGGGTGCAGGTATATAGGGGTCACTATGGGTCTCATTGCTGCCGCTGAGAAGCGAGGCACGGTTGCCCTGCCTGGGATCCTGGGATCCCTACTTGGGACCAGGCTGGCTTTCCTAGCCTCCCACCCACTACGCTAGCTGGACTGCTCCCCACTGCCGTAGCCTCTCCACTCACATTCCCTTGCTCTGTGGCCCGGCAGGTCTTCTGGATGCCATGCGTGTATGAGCATAGACACTGCAAGAGGTAGAGGACTTGGGGAGGTGGACTGAGGATACCAGTGGGAGGGGCCGCGGTTTTGGTGGCTGCGCCTGTAATCCTAGCACTCTGGGAGACCGAGGCAGGAGGATTGCCAGTTCGAGCCCAATCTGGGCAATTTAGCAAGACCCTGTCTCAAAATACAATTAAAATGAAAGAAAGAAAGACAGAAAGACAGACAAAAGAAAGAGAGAGAGAATGAGAGAAAGAGATGAGGATGTAGCTCAGCGAGAAGGTCCTGGGTTAAAAGAAAAACAAAACAAAACCCCAAAAAGCGGCAGGTCCAACTACAGCATAGCCCTGCTTTAGAGCGATGCGGCTGCATTGCAGCGCTGCTCCAGGCCCGCGCTTCCGCCTCAGCTCAGGGGACGGGACGTCCGGAGCCCGCAGCCCCTCGCTTCGCTGCCTCCTGGTCTGGAGCTCGCGTCGCGGCCCGCAGCCTCGGTACGCGCACCTCCCACCTCCCGCTCCGCGCTACTCCTTGCCCGCTCTGCTGCGTTTATTATTGAGTCTGCAGAGCGAGCGGGGTGGGCGGGGTTCCCGGGAGGCGCCGCCGCGGAGGAGCCCCACGCCCCGGCCCGCCTCCTGCGGCGCGGCCCCCGGGCGGTCAGGGACCCGCGGTGCGCTCGGGCGGAAAGCTGGGGTGCGCCGGGAGGCGTCCGAGCACCGCCGGTTCCAGGGGCAGCCAGGGAGGGCGTCACGGGGGGAGCCCTGGAAGGGGGGGAGACACATGAACCCCCTCCCGGGCTCCACAGGCCCCGCGGAGACCGGATCTGCGCCGAGCTCTCGGGATCTGAGGGCGTCGATAGCTCGGGACCCGGCAGCAGAGGGCGCCGTGAGCGCGAGCGGTTTGGGTGGGCCGCGGGGAGGGTGAGCTCCCGGCCAACCGGTGTTATATTTAAGCCCCCGCCCCAGGGGGCGGGGGGGCAGAGAAATACATGGATCGCCGGCTTCCCGTTCAAAGCTGGTCGTTAACGTGAGGCGGCCTTCCCCGAGGCCTATATGGGCTGCAGCCTCACTGAGAAGAGGCCCGCATCTCACCGTAGCAACAGCCCTCCTGCTTCTGCACTCGCCTAGCGGCTGCTGGACCCCCAAGGAGACCTGGGTTTGAGGGCTGCTCTGCTCTCTCCCGTGGTCCAGCAGAGGTCAGGAAAGCCCATGGGCCAGCCGGTCTGTGGGATTCCGGAGGGCAACACCCCCGGCCCCAACATAGCACGATGCCTGGCACGTAAAGGTGCTGAATACATATATTTTCAATTAACAGCAGAATGAATGGGGAGAACCTCCCAGCTATGAGGCTGAGTGAGATTTTGCTATTTGAGAAGATAAACTGCAGGTAAAGGAAGAGGAAGTGTGGAGTCTGGGGTCCCTGGAGGAGTCCAGGACACTTAGGGGTGAGATCACCCGGGGTGCAGGAAGGCTGGGCTGAGGAGCTGGGATTTGAGCCTCTGGTTGTTTTGTTATCCGGTCACCCGAGTTTTAAAAACCAATCTGGGAACCCATTCCAGATCTATTAAACCAGACTCCGAAGGGTCGGGTGAGCAATCTGCATTTTTTAAAATGCTCCCCCCACCCTGTGATTTTGGAGCCTCATGGCCTTGGCTGGGAGGTGATCATTTGTCCAGCCGCTCTAGTCATCCTCCCGCCTGCTCCCATCCCTCCTGGGCTAAGTGTCCTTCTAAGAAAACCTGTCACTCCTCCAGTGGTGGCCAGGCCCTATGAGTCTGTCACCGCATTTTAAGTAAGTTTTAGAAGGAAAGAAAAGTATGAAAAGGCTGTGTTTGTTTTGCCCAAGCAAAATCCATTTATTAAGTGCTGCACTTGTTTAAGAAAAAAACAACAGCTATTGACAAAATATAAGAAAATAAATTAAAGCGGCAACTCCTTAAAAGGACCCTGTCCAATAATTTGATTTTTTTCCCCTTCTTCCCTCAAAGGCCAGAGCGACACAATCAATCTTGCCATTCCATAGGCTGTCTCATTACAGCTTTTTCTCAAGTGGGGAAAAAAGAAAAAAGAAAATGAGTGCCATTTCAATACCATCACCTGCCACCCTGTGGGGGGTCCTAGTTACACCCTCACTATCCCCTGTCCCAGGCTTCTTGCCCTCCAGCAGCCCAGCTGTGGCCTCTGCCCTGCCCCAGCTGTGCTTCCCGCCCAGATGGGACCAGAGTGTCTGGTCAGCTCAGGGATCTTCCTGCCAACCCTCACAATCCACAGACCTCATGGGGACCCCATGTTATCCCTTAGGTCACAGGTAGGTGGGTTCTCAAACAGATTTCTCATTCTGACAGGCTCTTTCAAATAACTGATATTTTTCGTGTGTGCTGAGAGTAGACACACTTTGCACACATGAGGGAGCCCACCACGCAGCATTTGGCTCCCAATATATGCAAGATCTCAAGTAGAAGCAGCTCCCACATTCCCTGCCTTATAAGACCCTCACCTTCCAAATGCGATCCTGTGGCTACTATTCATTCTGGTCAGTGGCATACACTGGGTACCTGCCACAATATTAGAGGCACTCTGACCACTCACCTTGATTACAAGTAACACTGGTAGAGAATCAACCCAGCTTGAAAGGCAGCCAACCCTGTCTGTGTTTAGATCCAAGGCCCTGGTGTGTCCTTGGCTAGATTGATACATCCCTGTCAGTTTGTCCACTCAGAGAGCAAGGTCGATAACACCCAGGATGGATTGAATGAGCAGCCACATATAATAATAATAATAATAATAATAATAATAATAATAATAATAACAACAACAACAACAACAACAACAACAACAGTAATTTGTAATTGAGCTCAGTGCTTGATCTTGAGTTATAATTATTTGCTGATATTATTCAGTTCATACTACTACTGAAATCTTCAATTTATACTACTACTCACCTTGTTTTACAGGTGAGAAGACTGAAGTGCCTAAAAATTAGGTTAACGGTCTGTGTATGTTAAAAGGGAAGAAGTTTTTTGGGGGGAGCAGTTGGCTTATATCCAGATGTCTCCCCAAAATCTCATGAGCTCACAAGTGTGGCTTTTGGGAGGTGGCTAGATCATGTGTGTGTGATATTAGATTATGGGTGCATGACAACTGGATCAGCCCACTGATTGGTTTAGCATAGTTGTGAGTGATGAGATTACTGAAGGGGGAGCCCCACCCTGGGTGTGGGTAGCACCAAGCAACAGGCTTGTAGTCTGGAAGAAATATGAAGGGAAAGAAGGAAGGCAGGCTTGCCTCCTCCCTGCCACGCCATGAACTCTTTCTCCTTTGCCATGCTGCTCTGCCTTGGAACCAGCTGATTATGGACTGAAACTACTGCAAACTGTGAGATAAATTAACATTTCCTCCTTAACTTGTGCGTGTCCAGTATTTTGTCCCAGCACCAAGGAAGTAACCAAAACAGGGAGTATAGGACTTTGCAGAATCCTCAACCTCCCCTTGCTTATTTGTCCCCGTTTTCCCCTGGAGAGGTCTTCATTGAATGTGGTCTTCATGGGAAGGCAGATGGTGCCCACCTCCCATAGAAGAAGCCTGAGGGTAGCTTGTCCCGCACTATGGAACTGTGAGTGACCTCAGCTGAGAGCCTGAGGCCAGCTTTCAGGCCCTTATGTGCCCCAGACCTGGTCCCCCAAGCTCCCATGGATTCTGGGATCCCCCAGTGTAGCTTCCCTTTTTGCTTACTATGGGCAGCGTCTTTGTCTGTAGCTTGCAGGCCCAGGACTTCGCTTGCAACAGAACAAGGAATTATAGTAACACCAAGAGGGGTTGGGGACTTAGCTCAGTGGTTAGAGTGCTTGCCTTGCGAGCGTAAAGCCCTGAGTTCAATCTCCAACACCCCCCTTTCCCGCAAAAAGAATACAGTAACACCAAGAGCAGCTATCATGGTAGCATCATAATAACAGCAAGAGTACCTTTGTGTTGCATACCAAGATAATGAACTCTTTACTGTACTTCATCCTCACCCCATTCCTACAACTGTCCCTGTTTCACAGGCAAGGAAACTGCGGATCATATATTTTTGGATTCTCACTTGCATCACACAGCTAGAAAGGGGGTCAACGCAGGTTCAAACTCTGAGCTGCTTGAGCACAAAACGTTGTTCATGTCTTTGAATAAAAGGGCTTTATCACGGTGTACATATGCATGCATCATACCTGTTAAAAAGTTGCTGGGGAGGTTCTGGTGGTAGGTAAGATGAAGTAAACACAGTCCACTCTGTCTCTCCTCCTGAATGCAGCTTAAAACCTGGACCGAATACATGAATTAGCTCTTTGAAGTCTTTGAAGAAAGACAATATGTCAGAGTAACAGCAATTCAGTGATAAGTTTGTTCTTTCTGTTTTCCCCTTCCTTCATCCCTTGGGCTGAATTCAGTGTAGCCCAAAACCTTGAAATGAGTATTAACATCAAGAGAGAAATCTCCAGGAAAAAACCTCTGATTTTGGCTTAAGAACCAAGAAAGGGCTCTATTGCTCAGAGACTCTACAGAAGTCTCTCTCTCTTTTTTCCTTACTTTTTTTGTTCTTCTTATTTCCGTTCTCCACAACCCCATCCCCCAACATAGTCATGTGGCACTGCCCGCAGCAGCGAGAACCTGAAACTCCAGGGGAGGGGAAGCTTCTTTCCAACTGGAGGAGACCTGGTCCGTGAGGGTGAACACTTCTCTGCTGCTTTACCAGCTCTGCTGCTTCGCTCAACACATGCAGTGACAGGAAGTGCATGGTGGAGAGGAAACACACAAAGCCTTGCTTTCTGACCTGCGAGTGGGGAACCTCAGTGAACTTGGAAGTGCAGGGTGATCACAGAGAGGAAAGAGCTGGGAAAAGTGATGCCTTAAATTTGTTTATGAACTCCTGAGACGCCCCTGAACTGTACCTGATCTGTACACGATATCATCCTGATCAGCATACACTAATCTGAGAACTGAACTGTGAGATAGATCACTGCCCAAATGCCAGCTGGACATGGAGTGGCGCACATAAGGGGCAGCTTGAAAATAGTGCTACAGAAGCCTTGACAATTGAACTACATTCATACGGCAACTCACAGGAAGTTAGTAGGAACTGAAGACCTGATCACAGTGCAGTTACTTGGCAAAAATGCCAAAATATACTCCATACAGGAAGAACCAGGAAAATCTGAAGGTGTTTGGGAAAAACCGATGCTGAGATATCCTTGCTAAGATGTCAAGCAAAGACTTTACCACAGCTATTTAAAAAATGCCCCAAATATATAAGGGCACATACTCTTGAAATAAAGAGAAAGACCCAAAGTCTCAGCAAAAAACAAAAAATATGAAGAAGAACAAACAAAAATTTAGAACTGAAAAATATACTAACTGAAAATTTAAAAACCTCACTGGATAGGCTCAGTAGGAGAATGGTCATGTCATGTTAGAGGAAACTGTCAGTAAGCTTGAAGCTGAACCAGCAGAAGTCATCTAATCCAAATAATGGAGAGAAAAGCCTGGGGGAAAAGTGAACAGCGCCTCTGGGACCTGTGGTATAACACCAAAAGGTCTAACATTCAGTCACTGGAGTCTTGAAAGGAGAGGGAAAAGAATGGGATCTGTAGAAAAAATTGGGGGGAGGGGAGTGCTGGGGATTGAACTCAGGGCCTTGTGCTTACTAGGCAAGCACTCTACCACTGAGCTAAATCCCCAACCCCTGGAAAACATTTTGAAGAAATAACATGGAAGATTTCCAAATTTGGGAATAACACAATCACAGATTTAAGACACTAAGTGAATTATAAACAGGATAAAATCAAAGAAATTTATGCCTAGCCATGTCATAACCACACTTCAAAAAACTAAAGACAAGCTGGGTGTGGTAGTGCATGCGTGTCATTTTGGCATTCAGGAGGTGAGGCAAGAGAATCACTATTAGTTTGAGGTCAGTCTGGGCTACGTAGTGAGCTCAAAGCCAACCTGAACTGCATAGCAAGACCCTGTCTGAGCCAAGCAAACAAACAAACACCCTAAAGACAAAGTAAAATCTTGAAAGCAACCAGAGAGAAATGACATATTTCCTCCAGGAGAACAATGATTTAAGTGATTGTGGCTTTCTCATTACAAACCCTGAAGCCAAAGGAAATAGAACAGCATTCTTTTTGGAAGGGAGGATGCTGGGGATTGAACTCAGGGCCTTGCACTTGCTAGGCAAGCATTCTACCAGGAATTAAATCCCCAAACCCAGAACAACATTCTTAAGGCGCTGATAGAAAAGAACCTTCAACTCAGAATTCTTTAGCAGAAATGTCCACAAGGAATGAAGGTCAAATGAAAATGTTCTCAGATGAAGGACTGCTAAGAGGATTTGTTGCTGGAAGACTCACACTAAAGGATTGCTGGAAGAAATTCTATATGTCTGATGGTAGAAAACAAAAAGTATAACTTTGCCTTATGGCATTTTCAATGGATGTAGGTGTTATATAGACGACAAACTTAACAGGAAGAGGATAAAGGGATCTATCCCATGATAAAGTTCTATTGAAATACTCAAACATGAACTTTGAGTCTGGGAAAAGTTATGTACTGTATGTCTATTGAAGTTCCTAGAACAACCACTTTAAAAATTACTCAAAGAGGTATAGTAAAAAATCAAAATATATAAATTAAAATATATCCATTGGCAAAACATTCTTGATTTAAATCTTAATTTTTACACAAAAATGAACTCTAAATAGGTTATAGATTAAAAAAATTTGGAAGCAAACGCAGGAAGATCTTTGTGATTTGGGAGTAGGCAAAGAATTCTTAGACATGTTATTAAAAGCACAATCCATAAAAGGATAAATTGGACTTCATCAAAATGAAAACTTCTGCTCCAAGAAAGAGACTGTTAAGAGAGTGAAAAGGCAAGCTATAGACTTTAAGAAAAATCTTTGCAAATTCTATATCCAGCAAAAGATTTGTATCTAGAATCAAAATCCAGCAGGAAGAAAAAAAGAACCCAATTTAAAAACCGGGCAAAAGACTTGAACACACATTCGACCAAAGAGCATGTAGCATGGTCAATAGTACACAAAAAAGTTTAGCATCCTTAACCTTTAGAGCAATAGATTACAAATACACACCTGTTAGAATGGATAAATTTTTAAAAAAATCCTAATGACATCAGGCAAGGACAATACAGAGCATTCTGAAACATTCACCTTGTTGGGGGAATTGAAAATGACACAGTCTTGAAACAATTTTCCAGTTTCTAATAAGAGTTAGACATATACTTATGTGACCCAGCGATCCCATTCTTAGAGTAATGGAAACTTAGATTCCTGTGAGAACCAATACACAAACATTCACAGTAGCTTTGTGGGTGATCGCTGTTAACTGGAACCACCCAAATGTCCTTCAGAGGACAATAGGGAAATTGTGATACACACATCTAATGGATACTTCTCCACAATACCAAGGAGCAAACTCTCCTTCCATGCAGCAACTTGACTGAATTTCAAAGGCATTTGCGTTGCATGAACAAAGCTAGTCTCCAAAGTTTAGATACTCTGTAATTCCATTTCTGTAACATTCTTTAAAAAACAAAGCCATAGAGGTAGGAAATGGGTTAGTGATTGTCAGGGGTGTGTGGGGGGTGTGACAATTACAGAATAACATGGGAGTTTTGTGGGGTGATAGAATTATTCTAGATCTTGATTGTGGTGGTCATGCGAACTAGCATGCATGAGACTATTCACAAACCATACATGCACATACAAAAGATAATTCTGCTCTATTTAAAAAAAAAAAACCAAAAATTCTGTGAAGAATAAAATTATTGAGGACTTAGTCCCTGCTGGGTCTCCAGGAAGTTGTGGGTATGCAAAGATGAGTCAGGTAAAGTTTAAATTCCCATTGATCGTATAAACAAAGCCAGTGACCACTTGACTGTCAACGGATGGAGGAAGATTTGGCTTCACCTTAAATATCACCTTCTCCAAAGGGCCTTCCCTGAGAAGTGATACTCCTGTACTAGTTGTCTACTGTTAAAATTACTACAACCTTAGATGTTTAAAACAATATACGTTTATTCTCTTACAGTTCAGGAGTCCAAACTGGGCCTCACTGGGCTAAAAATCAAGGTGTTAGCCTGGTTGTGTTCCTTTTTGAGACTCTAAGAGAAACTATTCTCTTGCCTTTCCCAGCTTTTCAAGGCTGCCTCCAACTCTGCAGATCTTCAAAGCCAGCAACAATGGGCTGAATCCCTCCCATGCTGCTCTCTCTGGTTCTTTCTCTTCTGCCACTTACTTTCATTTCTAGAGATCTTGTGCTTATATTGGACACAGCAGATCCTTCAAGGTCATCTCCCCAAGTCAAGGTCTCCGTCTGACTGCCTATAATATTTCTACCTAACTCTGCTGTCTATAATATGGCCATGGGCAAGTCCCCTCACTTCTCTGTGGCTGCATGAGCTTGGCTCTCTCAACTGTCTTGTCCAGCCCACTTTTCCTTTTCTTTCCTCTACCATGGAGTTTGGAGAGCCCGGTTTGCCAATCTCTCTTGTAGCAAATGACACAGATCTGGCCAATGAAATGACCAGAAGAAATGGAATTTTAGTGAAGGGTGTTCTGAGAGTGGAAAAGGCCCTTTGAAAAGGAGGCGGAATTGGCTAGATCACTCACAACTTGACTCTATTTCATCTCCTTCTTGCTTTGAATGCCAAATGATGTCGGGGCAGCAGCAGCCACCTTGTGACTGCAAAGGGCTGAGAAAAGTGGACAGAAAGATGAAAAGTTCCTTGGCTTATGAGGCCATCACTAAGCAATTAGCCCATTGTCAACAACCAACCACCTTTGGCCTATTAGTTTGGTATTCTGGTACTTACTGTCAAGTGTAGTCCTAATTAATATGCTACTTCTAAGCCTCAGTTTCCTCTACTACTAACCAGAGCTGATACTTTCCGTCAATATGCAGTATACCATACTCATGTTGTGTGCCAAGAACACTTTTAGGTGAAAGCAAAACAGTGACAGGGAGAAGGGCTTGCATTTATTTATTTATTTATTTGCATTTACATCTCAGGGAGAGAGACAATAACTCACACACAGACAAGAATATTTCTGAGAGTAAAAAGTGCTATGAGGAGGGGAAAAGAGAAAAAAAAGGAAAAGAGATGCTAGAGGATGGGTGCAGGCTTGGCGTGAAGTCTTCCTGACAGGATCTGAGGGGAGGCTTGAGCTGAGATCCAAGTGTGAAGGTGAAAACAGGGGTAGAGTGTAGGGAACAGCATCTGGGCAGAGGGAAGAGCAGGAGCCAGGGCCTTGGGGCTGGGCAGGCTGGGAAGAGGGACAAGTGGCCAGCGGACAGTGTGTGAGGAGGGGAGAGGATGGAGGTGGGGGCAGATGGTACGTCACTTGCTGAGCAGAGTAGATTCGTTCTAAATCCAAAAGAGAAACCACTGGAGGACTTTCAGAGGGATTCAAGGCAACAACTTGGGTACCTGGCAAACCACAGACACTTCATAAGTGCCTGCGGCCCTTCCTTCCCCTTCTCCAGCCCAACCAGCCCCAGCCTCTGCACCTTACCTGTCCGCCTGCCTCATGCCCCCCCACCCCTATCCGCACCCCCTAGCTGGAGACCCCTCGGGCTGCCTTTGAAGTCTTCCTGGCCATGCGTCATCCTCCCCCGGGGCCATTTGCTCCCTCCAGAGCAGGCGAGCATAATTGCTGCTTTCCACAACGACATAAAAATCTAAGAGGCACAATCAATACCGCGCACACACATCATCGTCTTTCATTGCAAACGATAAAAGCGTAAACAGCAGGGGTGGCGGCAGCTCCGGAGCCTGCAGGGTGGGGGGTGGCTGCTGCAGTCTCCCTGTCCACCCCTTCTTTCAGGGACACAGTGTCCCCCGGGAGGGAGGAAGAATGTGGTCCCCAAACTGGGGAGTGGCGGTCGTCATTAACACCCGAGTGAGGAAATGGGTTTTTCCTTCCAGATTTGGCAACCTCCGTTTCTTAACTCAGCTTCTGAATTGTAATTTGTCCTCCCTTCGCTGTTTTATCTGCTTGTTTCTCCTCCATCTTCTATGTGTCCCAAAATAGAGCTAGGAGTGACTTCCTGGAGGCAGAAGGACTACTGGGGGTCTGGCTTGTCACCAGTCTGTGATTTGACCTTGACCCCATTTTAAGCCCAGCCCACCACAGCCAACTTCTTCCCCTCCATCCAGCCTGCCACCCACAGCTTGTCTTGCAACGTGCGCAGAAACCGTTATGTCCTCAGCTCTCACATCCTCCCGGCGACGACTTCCTCAAACTAGTTACTTAATGAACGTCATACAATTCCGACTCTGTCTTGTGGTAGTCTCATTTACGAAAGCCAATCTGCTTTACGATTTTAACCTCTGGCTAAAAACTGCTCCCAATTTCATGTCATCCATAAACTTGATGAACGATTAGCTTACTTCTCTGCAGTCATTCATTTATTTATTCCACCAGCATTTAGTGAGTGCCTACTGGATGCTGGGCAATGAATATAGAGTTAAAGGGGTCACAGGCCTGCCTTTGTGGAACTCCCATGGTGGTGGTAGAGCCATCTTGGAAATGGCTAGCATTTGTGTGGTCTGTGCTCCCCTGGGGCAGCCGATGAATGCTGCTTGCTTCATGGAAGAGGGTGCGTAAATCACTTGAAGGTGCTGGAGGAAGATTTCAAACTGGAGTAGAAATGTCATTCCAGTTAGACTACAGTGTACATAGACAGCCAGTTCCAAGTGGCGATGGGGACGAAATCTATAGGTACATATGTGCCTAGGGTTGATGAGCTTCAGGATTGCAGCCATGGAGAACCAGAATGCCTCTCTGTCTCTTGGATCCGATCATCTGCACATCAGCTGCATCCCGAGGCCCTGTGTGGTGGCATAAGCATTACACTGTCCTAGTTCTAAAAGGAAAAAGAAAGACTACTCTTCTCTCAACAAACCCAGCAACAGTATCCTTGAGTCTCACTAATGCTTACTAGGTTGCAGGTACAACCCTGACCCATCAAGATGCCCAGAAGAATGTAAGTGCTGTGACTGACCAGGGCTGAGTCACGTGGCAGCCATGGACTTTGGGATGGAGTCAGCTCCAGTTAAACGAGGCTCATGGGTCAAATATGGGAGGGGTGGTGATTCCCAAAGGAAAATGGGGTGCTGTAGCAGGGAAAAGGAAGGGACGCCAGATGCAGAAACACAGAAGTCCACTATGTGGTCCCCCAGTGGGCTATGAATTCCCAGGTGGTGGACAGGGAAGCAATTTGGTTCCTTTCTGCAGGCCGTGTTCAAGGAAACAGGCACCAGGCTATCTGGAGATAAGGGTGGGACATCTCAGACATTCTCATGGTCTTCTGTTTCCAGGCTAGCTGGAGATTTACTTTCTGTTTTCCCAGATGCCAGATTGAAGCCAGCAGGCACCTAATTTCCAGTCAGCCTTTTCTGTGCTTAGCTTCCCATTCTTTAAGCTATTTTCTTGTCCTGAAAACCAGACCTCCACCCTGGGCTGGATCCCCCCAGTGGCCCCTTACCAACACCTTCTACCTGAATGCAGCATTAGAGAAACAGCACGAGCCAGGTCTGTCTGCTTTATGGGCTGCTCTTTCCCGCAGCTTGAGTGATAACCACCCTCGCTGCCCGTGATCACCTTTCACTGGGACTTAGAGAGCAGCAGGCTGCAGGGAATGGGTTGGGGTTTCAGGACAGACAGATCTAGGTTCTTTCGTCTTTCGGGTGCTGGAATGGAACCCAGGGCCTCACGCATGCTAGGCAAGTGCTGTACACTAAGATATGCCCCCAGCCCTGGATCTGTGTTCTGGTCTGTAGCAACAAGGACTAGGCTAGGCTTTTGAGTGACAGAAACTGCCCCAAAGAGAAAAGCAGTGCTGTCAACAAGAACAGAAGTGTTTTTTCTCTCTTGAATAGTCAAAGCCTAGAGATGAGAGCCTGTGAGTGGAAGAGATGCTTCTTGAAGTCAGCAGCAACCATGATTTCTTGCTGCCCAGCTATCTTCAAGCAGCATCCGTTTCATGGACCAAAAGACGGCTGTGCAGTTCTAGCTGCGGGGAGGAGAAAGGAACAAAGAAGGGCATGTCCGCCCTTGGAGGCCACTTCCCAGAAATGTACATTACACTTACCGTGTTATGGTCAGAATTCAGTCAAATGGCCAAAACAGTGGCCAGGGAGGCTGGAAAGCATAGGGGGCTGGATTCTGGCCAGCCACAGCCCAGCTAGAGGTCAGAGGGAAGCAGAAATAGCTGCTGGGGTAACTAGCAGTCTCTGTCCCCAAATCCCTATGTGTGTTCAGGGCCACAGTCCCACCCGCTGACCTGGGAGAGAGGAATTACATTCCCTTATTTTACAGAGGAGGAGGTTGAGGCAGAGAGAGAGAGAAGGAAAGATCATCCCAGCATACCCTCTGCTCTCTCTCTTCTTTGCTGACCCTGTCCTTGGTGCCTGCTCTGTACCCAGAACATAATTCTCAGTTGCCCTTGACTTATTAGTAAGAAAGAGGGTCTTTTCTGTCCTGTCTGTGGGTTCGGGTCACTGGCAACATGGGCCACCCTGAGAGACCAAGAGGGCATTCCTGTGGGTCGCGGTGTTTGTTCTCCAGCAGGAGCAGGCAGCAAGGCTCAAAGCCTTGTTTCTGTACAAGACGTACGAGTTTTCCTTGTTCTGTGCCCATTTGTTACCAATGCTCTTTTAGGATCCAGCCAGTGCGGGCTCTGTGACTTGGTGCTCCTGAAAAATGGACAAGCCTTTCTGTTTGCACAGCCCATCTGTAAAGCAGGGCTCAGCCGCGTCCTTCAGCTCTCTCAAGGGTTTGAATAAAAAATAATGTGTGTAATACGTTGGGAGAAACTCAGGGAAAGTGGCTGCACAAACCCAGGGCACCACTAGGCAGTAATTGTCCCAGGCCCAAGGGAGCCTGGCATGAGGAACACTGGGATCGGGTAGTGCTTCCATCTGGAACAGTCAGTTTCTAAGTGAGGCAGGCAGAACCCAGGGTGGGGGTGGTGTTCAGGGCAATGCCCAACCATGAAGAGCAATAATGTTCCCCGGAAGAGGGGTGGACAGGAACAGTTTGCATTGCGGAAGTGTCTGGAGGCAAGAAGGAATCAGGCATAGACCTTAGGTTTGTAGTTTAGTTTGAGTCAGAGTCTTGCTATGCTGCCCAGGCTGACCTTGAACTCCTAGGCTCAAGCAATCGTCTTGCTTCAGCCTCCCAAGTGGCTGGGACTCCATGTGCACACTACAGTGCCTGGCTTGGTCTTCGGTTTAGAGGTCATCTACAGCATAGCAAGCAGATTGGGGAACCACGTACACAGGCCAGGGTCTGGTCCCAAGCAGAGAAGGGAAGCAGGCAGGTTTCATGTGGAAGAATGTTTACCCACAGAGGACCTGGATGGGCTGTGAGTACCGGCGTCTCTGTACGAACTGCCGAGCTGGCCTCTGGTGGCTCCTCATCCACTCTCACGCCTGCTTCCCAGCCTGATTTCCCAAAGCAGGCTGCCGCCTCTGGCTGAGCAAGTCACCTCCCTGCCCCTTGCAACCATACATAGTCCTTGAGCGGCAGACTCCCAGCGCCCTGTGCATCCCCCTGCGGCCCCCCACCATTCTCTCTTCTTCACCTCCTCCCATCTGTCCAGGCTCTCTTCCCACACACCTTCTCGTTCCTCACACTTTCTATTCTCACTTCACCTCGTGGCCTTTCCCGTCTGCCCGGATCTCTTCGCATAGCTCTTGGCAAGGCTGACCCCGTGCCCTCCCCTCTGTTCAGAACAAACCCTTCCCTGTCTCCACCATCACCAAGTTTCATTTTTACACTGCATTCAAGACCCTCAAAATGACATGATTTTCTTCCCCGTTTGTTGCCTTTCCTGCCACACGGATGTGGGCCCTACAGCCTGCCCAATGCACTTCCTGTGCCCTCTATAGTGCCCGGAACAGAGCAGACACGAGGAACCCACTGGCGGAAGGCAGCCTTGGTTTGGGTCCCCAGAAGCCAACCCTCTATTCCCACGTTCAAGGGAAGCTAGTGAATATGGGAGGTGACACGGAAGGGGAAGCCGACAGGAGCAGAGGCGACTGTTAAAGGGAGTGTTGTGCCAAGCGGGCCCCTGGAGCTCTGGCCTGAGTGCTGGGGGCTGGTATAGACCGCTTGCCTCAGTATTATCCCGCCCAGACCCGGCTGAGTGTGGGGAACAGTTAAACCCAACCCCCCTGAGTTGTTGGTTGAGATCTGTTCTTGGAGGACTTTGTTTTCCAGCACTTCTGGCCTGTGGTGACACAGAGTGAGTGACCTCCAGACACCAGAGAAGGACCTCAGGCTAAGAATTTCACGTGGTAGTGGAGGTCGGGCTGGTGTGCGCAAGAGTTATCGGGGCGCCTACACCCTCGGCAGTGAAAGACAGCGCCAGCATGGGCAGAAGATGGGACCTGCGCCTCAGCACAACCCAAGCCCATTGCCCGTATGGGGGTGCGAGATCACGGCCTGACTGCTTTGTGTGGTGATGTCCAGCCATTGCTTTCTCTGCACCCAGATGCCTTTGGCTGCGGGTAACCAAGCCAGTGCAAACTGGGTAAAGATTTTACAGGTCATACTGTAGGGGGTTTAGAAGAAGCCCACTTCCGGTGCAAAAAGTCAGAAGTGCAGGGGCCTCAGTTCTTCCTTTGCCTTTTGGTGTGTCAGCCTTGTTGGTATGTCAGCGTTATCCTCACCTTTGTACCCCTCCAGGCTGCTGTAGCTCCAGGAGTCACATCCAGATGCTTTAGTGCCCAGAGACAGATGTATCTCTCCCTGAGATTTTCTCACTGGGGTAAAGAAACTTCTAACTTCCCTTAGTGTGTCATTAGCTACAATGGGACTGCCTTTTCACCACCTCTAAACAAATTATTGAACCACATCAGATAAGAAGGAAATGGACACAGGGCAGGTGACCAAAGTCTGCCAAACACACTTTCCAGTTCTCTGCCAGGGAGAGGACGGTGGAGAAGCCTGCAGCAGCAGCTTTGGGAGAGCAGAAGTACACGGGGCACTGCAGGTTCTGACAGCATCAGTCTTGAAAGGACTGTCAGCTTTTGATCTGTAAAGAGACCTTGCCCCCGCCCCCGGGCAGATGGTTTCCCGGCCTCCTCAGGTGCTGGCTCTCCCAGTAGCCTCAGGAGGCCGGCCTGGGGCAGGCGGAGTTTGGCGAAGCTGTTGGAGTGGGGGGAATCTGTGCTCCTCTTCGGCAGGTGTGCATTTTCCTTGGCAGTTAATTACTTAGGATGGATGATTCTGATGGAGATGACGCCCCTCCTCCCACTCCCCTCCCTCCAGCTGAGACCGAACAGGTGGTGGAGAGAGTAGAGGGCTCTGGTGGGGCCATTTATCACTGGGGGTGTTTATACCCCACCTGGGGCTGCAGAACAGGTGTTATACTGAGAGGATGCAGGGGAACAGGGAGTTAGCCCTTTGGAACTATCCCCAAAGGAGGCCTGGTCTTGTGACAGAGAAGAGGCGCTGGGACCTGCAGGGGGGAGCTAAAAACATAGGGACCTGTGCACCAAGGGAAACCAAAGGGTGCAAACCACGAGAGGCATTTCAACTTTCCCTGTATGGGAAGGATTTGGTAATCAAACACATTAACCCAGAGTAGATTGACCGTTGGTGTTTTATTGGGGGCAGAGGTGAGAAAGGAAAAAAGTCCCCTACAGAGTATTTGCTGAGGGGTGGCATGTAGACGTTCGCACACTGGCCAGTTTCAAGACACCTGTTGTTTAACAACCAAGCACACAAATCTTCACTGTTTAACAAATGGTTCAAGGATCTGGGGAAAACCACCCCCAAGTAACCTTGTGTACAGGCAGTTTGCGTATAGCATCTAATATGTTTATTCATTGGCTCTCTCCATGTCTGGAACAACGTTCCAAGGACTCCAGGCGGACCAGGCCTTCTCTCCTGAGCACACCTCTGTATGTCACCCTGCTGCCTTCCAGACTGGAGTCCCTAACAGAGATTTGAACCCTCGGCTGTCCGTGTTGAGCCTCCCTGTGACCTGGGGCAGTCTGCCTGCAGTGAGCAGTGACGGGGCATGCTTGGGACTTCTCTGTCTCCGGAATTCTTGTCTACTCTCTATCATATGCTCTTCTTTTATTCCTTTCCTCCTGTCCTCCTGTCACCTAAGCCCTTGTCCTGGAGACATTGCTAAGGCCCCAAGGCATCCCTTGGGACCAACTCTGTCTTAGTTCCAGAGGTCAGTGGGACAGGAGAGCCACAGAGCCCAGGCACAGGCCGTGCTGTGACTCTCCCAGTGCCAGCACATGGTTTGTGCAGACATAGGTGGCTCACAGGTCATCTTTTCCCCAGGAACAAATACTCTGGTCCTTCAAACCTGCGCACTAAAAGTCCCAGATTCCAGAAGCACTTGGAGGTGGGAATGGGGCAGGCATCCAGCCCAGGGTGGACTTCTACCTGGGCCTTTTCCTATGAGGATGGCTGCTCAAATTCCTGCCTCCTCCAAACCTTGATGTTCAAGGAAGAAATGGTGGCCCTGGGTTCAATCCCAGAAGGAAGGGTCGGGGAGGGAGAAGAGACAAGAGGAGAGGAGAGGAAGAAATGGAGGTACTTTTTGAGCCACACAAGGATCTGTCGATAGTTTTAAACACAAGGGTTTACATTAATCCTGTCTGCCCAGCTAACCTGACTACTTCCCAAGTTTGCACCTGGGGGAGCCCCTGGAGGGTCCTGCAGTTGTCATTCAGGGTGACACAGACATGGGCTATGCCTCAAAATGCAGATACAGCTTTCTGTTATTTTCTCTTGCACCTGAATCTTTAAATCATCTGTGTCTCTTGGCGAGCCGGGGCTGTGGCAGGAAGCTGTTAATAATAGATACAAGTGACTGGTAACGAATTGCTGGAGATAGTAATTAGCATTTTAATTTAGCCATTTTCTTTCTATTCACCTCTAGAGACCTAGGTTCGAATCTAGAATTGGGGTCACCAGTGCAGGTTTGCCTGTGTCCTCCTCGTCTCCCCCACAGACGTTTGTCTTTGTCACAGGAGTAGCCACAGCCCAGGGCTGAGTGTGGCCTCAGGGGGGCACTGTCTGTCCAGGTTGCTGAGTGGCAGTGTGAGGCTTTGCAGCAGGGAGGGGGAAGAACAGACTGGTGCTGGGGGTGGCAGTGGGCAGGGCCAGGATAAGGAATGGGGACTGGGGGGGACGGGTGCTGAGCAAATGTCTGCCAAACTCCCCAGTGCCGGACCAGGACTGTCAGTCTTTCCTTTCCACAAACACTAATTTTCCTTCAAGGCCAGATTTACTGCTTAGCTGCCCCAACAGCCCATGGAGGTTGGAACATCAGGAATAAATGACTTCATGGACTTGCTTTCTTTCTCCTCTTTCACAAAATAAAATTTAAAACAACAAAACTATAACAACAACAAAAGTTCTTTGTTATCTCAGTTGGCTGAGGGATGGGCAGCCCTTTGGGTCTGGAGAGACAGAAGGTCATCCGAGATTATGGAGTGGAGAGGTGAGAGCACACTTCATAGTCCCTTTTCCCAGAGCCCCCACCTCAGCTCCACCTGGGCAGATGGAAGTGACTCCCACTGAGACAAATCCCAGCCGGTTAGTCAAGCCCTGCCACCCCAGTCCTACTTCTGCTATTCAACGTTGCTTGAAGATGGTCACCAGGGGCTGGAGGTGTAGGTCAGGGGCAGAGCGCTTGCTTAGCGTGTGTGAGGCCCTTGAGTCCATGCTCAGTAATGAAAAAGAGAAGGAGGAGAGGGGGAGGAGTAAGAGGGGGAGGAGCAAGAGGGGGAGGTGCAAGAGGGGAGGAGGAGGAAAGGAGAAGGAAGAGGAAGAGGAGGAGGAAGAAAACAAGGAGGAAGACGAGAAGGAGGAAGAGAAGAAAGAGGAGGAAGAAGAGAAGGAGGAGGAAGCTATCCACTTTGACAAATGACCCTTATTTTCCCGCCATGCAAGGCATCTTGATGTATAGAGTGGTGACCCCAGACTCCCAGGGCTGTGGGGGCCTGACTTGAGGTGAGCAAGTATCAATATCAAGAGGAAGGTGATTTCCTGGGCTGTGAAAGGCCACGGTGCCAAGGGGACTGGTGGCTCTGAATGCTCAAAGTGGAGCTGCTGAAATCCCAGTGACTCTCTTAGGCCCAGTGTGTGGGGCTTGTGCAGTGGCACATATGGAGGTGACAAAAGCTGGAGAAGCCTCTGTTCTTCTCTTTCATCTCCTTTATGTTATCATCTCTATCACTTGGGAATCTGAGTGGCAAATGATGGAGGACAAAACTCAAATCAGCCTTTAAAAACAAGAAATGGGGGTTGAGGGATTTAGCTCAAGTGGCAGAGCGCTTGCCTAGTAAGTGCTAAGGCCCTGAGTTCGATCCCCAGCACCTCCCCCCACAAAAAAGGAAATGTATTTGTTCCTGGAAACAAAGCATCAAGCAGTAGGTCTGGATTCAGGTGATGCTTGATTCAGCTATACTACATCCCCCAAGAGTCTGATTTCTATCTACTCTGCATTGTTTTCTACAGCTTCATCCTCAGGCTAGTATTCTCAGAGTTATAGGTGAGTTGCCAAAACTCCTCAAACTCCATGTTTCATTATGCTTTCCAGGGGAAAAGGGGCTTTTGGGATTCATCTTAGGGAATCAGAGTCCCTCACTGACTTGAATTAAGTCACATGCCTCTTCTTGAATCAATGACTGTGGCCAGTGGGAGGTGGGTCAGGCGATCTAGAGCCAGCAGTGGGGTCAGTGTGCTGCCCCCAATGTGGGAGGGTGAATCCCTCCAAGGGAAAATGGGGTTGGAACCCGCCCTGTGTTCACTCTATCTGCTTGCAACCAATCCTTCCCTGTGGTAGAATCAGACAGCTGACCTTCCGCTGATTGACTTTGGTGACTGTTGTCCTTTTCTGTTTATCACAGAGGCTTAGACTCTGAGGTGCCGCACCGTGTCTCAGTGGTTTCCACTCACATGGGTTGAGGATGTTTCTCTGCTCCACTGATGTTGGGCTTGGCTACGTGACTCACTTTGGCCAGTGAAGTGTTGGCAGACGTGACATGAGTAGAGACCACGAAGCCTCGCACTGCCACTCAGCAGCCTGGACAGACAGTGCTCTCCTCAGGCCACACTCAGCCCTGGGGGGCTCCTCTCCTGTGGCTTCTGGATGAGTGTTCCTGACCACTCAGACAGGAGCAGACTGGGGACAGTAAAGACACAGAGAAGAGTTGCAAGATACAGCCAAGGACAGGTGGGGGTGATTCGGAAGTCCTTCCCTGCCCACGGCCAAGGGGCCCCCCAGCTCTTGGTCAATATTGCATTGACTTGCGCCAGCTCTTCATATCTCCACATCTCTAACTTTAAGGGGGGTCTTTCCTGCACAAAGAAGTGTTACCATGGCAACCTCTTGGTGACACAAAACAGCCTTTCCTCCTGGAACCAGCAGCTCCTTCCCTGTCTCAGAGAAGTTACCACAGTGGGACAGGCACAGGCCTAAGCTCTCAGAACCCTGGACCATGGGGTTGGGGATTTAGCTCAGTGGTTAGAGTGCTTGCCTTGGAAGTGCAAGGTGATGAGTTCAATACCCAGCACCAAAACAAATCAAACAAAATCAAACAAAAAATTGTGACCCCAGAACCCTGAACCAAAAGCCACATCAGAGCAGCTCCTGTTCTTGCCTGCTGAGCCCTGGAGCCTGGGCCTGGAGGATGCAGGCAGATGGGAGTTCTTGCATTTAACACACACTTAGTGCATCTGTGACATACAGTAATGTACCAGGTGCTGCTGGAGCTGCTGGAGCTGCAGCAGTGGTGAGGACAGCCAGAACCCTGACCTCCGGGACTTAATTCTTGTTAGCTTCTCCTCAAGGAAAGTGCAAATGAGCCAGACAATGTTGCCCAGGGCGAATGGTTGTGGAGGAAATGGAACAAAGCCACATGGCAGGGAAAGACTGAGGGGTGACACAGGGAAGGCCACTCTGGAGATGCCACCCTAGCTGATCCCAGAATGCAGACAGAACCCAGCCATGCAAAACCCTGGGGAAGGGGTTATGTAGGGAGAGGGGACAGTGAGCGCAAAGGTCCTGAGACAGGTATGAGCTTGAGTGTGGGAAGTGATTGGAGAGGCTAGAGCATAGCAGCTGAGGGAAGGACACCAGAGTATGGCAGACCAGGTGGGTAGAGCTTCACTGAACAGGGCTTTATAAACTGGGGTCAGGAATGGGTACTTTATGATAACTGTCATGGGTACCCATTTGGGGTAGGGCCTTAAGTAGGGTAAAATGTAGTGTGATATAAATTTTAAACAATTCTTTGGATTGTTTTGGGACAAACAGACTCCTCACCTTCCAGAGTTCCCTGCCCATGCAGTAATTACTGAGTAAATTGCTTGTTCGGCTGGGAAATATGTCCATAGAATTCTGCAGCTGGTCTTCCTGGGGCCCCTGTAGGCCTGGGACTGTCTTCAGAGGAAGTTAGAAGACTCATCTAACGCTACCGCCCTTCTCATCCTGACTTTGATATTTCCGATTGTTAACAGCAAAATCTCCTCCCCCAGGCCCAGTCAATCATTTCTACCCCATCCCCAAAGGCAGTGAGATTTCTCCCTGATGAATGGGTAGTCTTGGACCCATGAATCCTTCAGCCAGCCCAGTCCCAAGAGCTCAATCTCTCATAACTCTGTGTTAAGGATGCAGAGTGACACCCGAGACAGCTGGATAAAGAATGAAATAAGAAGTCTGATGAATGGATTGATGGCTATCCTTGCCCAGGATGGGCAGGGGGAAGGGCGGAGGAGGGCCCAGGGTAAGTTATTGCCTTCTGCAGGGTGTCTGGGGCTCTGGGCTTGCTCTACCCACATGCCAGTCAGATTTCTGTCAATCCTTAGTCCCTTCAGGAATCTCACCTCCAAAGCCCCAGAGAGCCCTCCCTGCATTCTGATGGCCTAAGAGTTTGAAACAAACAAAACTGTTTCCCTGGAGACTGCAAGTAGCAGACTAGAAGATGGAGCCTTAGGTGCTGGTGTGGGCCTCTAGAGCTTTGCCTACCAGGAAATAGGAGCTTCCCCTTCAGGCCCATCTGAGTTAAGATTCCTTTTCCATAGGGCAGAAAACAAAGCCAAATTTCCTAAGCCGAAAGAGACCTTACTGGGGCTGAATAGTTCCGGGGTAGCTCGTCCTTCAGGTGCTGCTTGATCCAGGACTCTGACAATGTGACCAGCCTTTTCCATTCATTGGTTCTGAATTCGAATGGGCTGTTTTCAGCAGGCTTTCTCCTCATGGTTGCATGACGGCAGCCTGCCAGAAGTTTCCAAGGCCATCTTCTTCCTAATTCAAATCTAATAGGAAAGGTTAAATTAAAGTTCCAGACCGGAATTCCACTGGCCCTGATCATGCTGACTTTGGCCATGTGCTCCTTCACTAATTAGCCTGTCCCGGCACTATGGGAGACAAGAGATGAGGACCTTGACTCAACCATGAAAACGCATGTGGGGTCAATTCTACCCAAAACACATGGCTGGGAAATTTGGGGTTCTCTGAGAAAGAAGCTCATTGCTGGAGAGGCGACGAGCACATGTCTGCACCACCAATTAATCTCATTTCTTATCACTCCCTCATCTGTCCCCAACCATTGATCCAACACCTTCAAGGAAACTCAGGCTCTATGGTTCCCTACAAAATCCTCTGCATCAGTCAGGACTCTTTGGTTGTAAGTGACGGCAACTCAATTAAAATTGACATCAGCCAAAAGGGAGTTGTCTCACTTAATTGTTCAGTCCAGAGATAGTGTTCCTGGCAAGGGCCCAGGTGGTTCCAGGGACTCCAAAGTCATTTGACCTAGTTGTCTGTCCATTTCTCAGCTCTTGTGTGCTCTGCCCAAATTTACTCTCAGGAGGTTGTCCCCAAGGAGAGGCAGGACAATCCCAGCCATCTAGGTCCTGTCCAGATGGTTTAGCAGCTCCTGTGGGAAGAGGAACCTTTGCCCAATGCAAAGGGCAAGGCCCCAGGCAACTCTCAATGGTCCGTCTCCAACCAATCACTGTGGATGGGAGGCGCTAGAGTGGCCAGGCCTGAGTCGCATGTGTGTCTCTGCCCTCTGCTGCTGTGGAAGAGGAAGCCCGACCTGATCTGCAGGGACTAAGAAACCAGGAGGCAAGAAGAAAAGAAGGGAGAGCTTGGAATTTGCACAGAGACAGCAGCCTTTAGTGACTCTGTCCTCTTCTGACTGCCAGCACTGTGATACTCTCCATTATTCTCCATAAATACCTCCCCTCCGTTTGAACTTGGGCATAGGAATCAGGTCGTCTTCCTTTCTTGGGCTTACTAGGTGTTTAATAAACCCCAAAGAACAGAGTACACCTTGAAATTTGAAGTTGCAATCTCATAGACTGTGGATGGAGATGCCGGGTGCCTCAAATAGCATTTTCAGGAATTACACTTGAACAATAAGATGAGAATGGGGAAATGGAGGCCCAGAGATGTGAAGCAACTTGCCCAGGTCACATAGCTGGTGAGTGACAGTGCTAGGACCCTAATGTCTGCTGGCTCTGGAAGCCCTGGCTTCACTTCTTTTTCTGTGCTCTCTGCCTGTTGCCCCCATCCCTCAGGTGAGCTCCAGGGACCTGCAACAGGGTAACGTATCAGGCTCATTGTATCTGATTTGCTACACTTTCTGACCAATCCTTGGACTGCGGGGAAAGTCCACTCAGGTTAGTTCCAGGGAAGAAGGACGGTGACTAGGCCACCCCTTTTGATGTGTACCCCCAGCACTTCAAGGAGGGCCCAGTTCCGCGCAGGATGATGGGATTCGTTACTGTCTGGGTCTTCACATTTGCTGTTCCCTCTGCCAGAGAGCTCTTTCCCCATCTCTCAGCCACTTCTCATCACTGGTGTCTCAGCTCAGGTGGGAGCCCCTCTCAGAAGCCCTCCCTTGAGCCGCTGCCGACCATCGACATCACCATGCATTCCCAAACCATCACAACCTGAAAATTTCCTGTTTACCCATCTGCTTTTCATTATCTCATCCTGTTAGAACCATAAGTTCCAGGGAAGCTGGGACTGTGCCTGTCTGATTCACAGATGTAGGATCCTCAGGATTTAGAATGGGCCTCAGCACATAGTAGTGCTTGAGAAATACTCTGAAAATGGAAAGAGGGGAAGAATGGCTCTGCAGAGTTCATGATGTGCAGTTCCTGATTTCGGTATGCATTAAATTATTCTTGCACTGTGTGTCTCACTTGCTGGGCTAGGACCTCCGCTTGGCATTCGGGTTTACATACTGAAACCCTGTCTGTGAGCTTAGAGGCTGGGGTAACTAGCGGGGTAGGAGGCATTTTTGCAGTGGCGCTGACCTGCTGTCAGAGGTGGTGTCCACAGGGAGAGCTGCAGGAGAAATGTTCTGTGGGGCTTCCTGGAGCTCATCTGCTGGTCCTCTGGGGCTGCATCACCAGCACAGCCTGTGAGGTGGCTGTGACAGATTGAGCAGCAGCCCCGCACTGCAAAGCTGTGCACCTCTTCGCTGCAGCAGGAGCAGGTGGGTGGAGTGGGGTGGGCTTGGGCACCAGTCTTCAGGAGCCAGATGGCTTAATCGTAGTTCTGGGGCCTCTCTGGTCTCCCCACAGGCACTGGAAGAGAGCGACAGCACCTCAGTTACTCCTGAAGCCCTGGACCATGTCTCCAACCTCACATCATCGCTTGCTTTTCTTCCGCCCTCCCAGCATTTCCTTTGGATCATAGCACCTTTGTTGCCTCCTCACCCATTTCTCTATTTCTAGGAATAGCAGAGTTTCTCCTCCGTCCTCCCCTCCACCATTCTGTGCCCAGCTGAGACGTCATGAGAGGGGTGTAGGAGATAACAGCCCATCTCTGCCCTTTTCCCTGAAAAGAGGCAGAGCGTGAAGTTCAGAGCATTTACATCATTACCAGGTGAGGCCAGGAGGTGCATCTGGAACAGGATCCAAGTGTCTTAGGAGGCCTTTGAAGCCCTTGCCAGCTGTCCCCATATCATCTCCTGTGCCTCTGATGGGTTCTTTTCCTGGCACAGTAATCTGCCAAGCTGTTCCCTCCAGCCAGAACATTCCCCTCTGGACTTCTTGTCATTCAGATCCCAGTTCATACAGCATTGAAGTGTGCATCAAAATAGTCTAGAGACCTGTTAAATCCAGATCTCTGTGAAGCCCCCAAAATTTTAGTTTCTTGTGGGTCTGGGAATTGGCATTTCCAACAAGTTCCCTGGGTCATGGCTGAAGCTACTGGTCCAGACTCTCTGCTAAACCTTTTTTTCCATCATTGCACTGATGTGTAATTACCTTTTGGGTTTTGTTTGCTTGTTGGGTATTTCCACCATAGCAGACTGAATTTCAAAGAAGCAATCATCACACTGTTTTCATCCTGAGTGTCCACAGCATTGAGAATAGTGCTTGGCATGTAGTAGGAGCTCAATAAATATTTGTTGGATAAATGAACAATGAGACGTCTTCCCAAGATTAAATAGGAGCTTTCCCCATGCTAAATTCAAAGACTCCCCTTATGCTTAGGAGAAAAGGTCCAGAGAATCTGCCGGAATTCAGTAGGAAGTATGGGGCTGTTGTGGTGATAAAAATTCCAGAGTTTGAATGAAGGTTCCCAGCCCTCAGGCACACACCCCACTAATGAGTCAAAGGAGGCTATTTTAAAGCAGCCAAATGCTGCTTTTTCATCAGTTAGTCTATAATTGTACTTCTGATGCTTCCCTTCCACAACATGGGAGATGTAGGCAAAATTATTATTATTGTTGTCTAATATTTATTGTATACATCGTGCAGGATGAGCCATTTCATTCTTGGTTTCTAATCAGTTCGGGTTCCCTGAAGGCAGTCGTGTGAGCAGCCTGGAAAAAAAAACCACAGCAAACTGGAGCATTGCAACTCCCCTGAGGGAGACTAAGTGCTAAGGTGGTTCCCAGGCCCGGAGCTGGCTGGTGGCAGAGATCCCAGGAGTCTTGGACGCCCAGAGTGCTCACGGGCTGTTTTGAAAGCTTATGTCTAAATGGCAGGACATGGAAGGACTGTATTTTTTTCCCCCTGCGGTACCAGGGATTGAACTCAAGGTCTCCACACTGAGCTACATCTCCAGCTCTTTTTTTTTTTTTTTTTTTTTTTTTTTTTTTGAGACAGGGTCTCCTCAAATCGCCCAGACTGTCCTTGAACTTGTGATCCTTCTGCCTCAGCCTCCCAGAGCGCAGGGATTACACGCCCGGCGGAATTCTATTCTTACGAGAATTTCCATAAGCAAGTGATTTCTGATCTCTCACTACCTTACAAATGCCCTGGCTTTAATAGCCTTCCTTAAAACCCATCAGACAGCGCTGCCAACGGAGACAGGGCCACAAAGCCATCCCGGAAGCGTGCGCATCTGTGAGCAAGGGGTTGCGAGGGAAGAGAACGGGAACTTGCAGCCACTGGGTTGTGCTTCACCTGTCGGAGATCCTCATCCTGCAGCCCGTTCCTAGCGGACTCCTACCACGCCTTCCATCTGTCCCCGCCCCTGCGCCTCACCCCTCCCGACCCGGTCCCTTCCGTCCATCCAGTCCCGCCCTGACGACCCCACCCCTCCGGCCGGCTCCGCCCCCTCCAGCCGGCCCTCGCTCTCCCAGCCCCTCCACCCCCCCTTGCTGGGAGATGGCCCCCAGGGTCTAGGGGGACCTTCCACGGGAAAGACACATTTCCTGCCTAATGGGAGGTGGTTGAGTTGGTAATGAGCATTCTTGCTAATTTGGAGAAATGATTTAACACCAGGAGGAGCCCGGGAAAACATCTTCTAAATAGAAAGAGCGACCGACCCCCCACAGGCGGCAGCTCAGGGAACCATTTTACTATTCGGGCCTTTGACTCTGCCTACACCCGGAGGGACCTAGAACATCGGGAGCTGCCTCCTCGGAAGGAAGGCGGGGAGGCAGGCGCTAGCCTTGCTCTGAGCTGAAGTTGGGAGGGAAGCAGCGAAGCACTGATCCTCGCCACCCCCAGCAAAGGGGCTGGAGGCAGGGTCAGGTGCACAGCCCGCTGTTGCTCAGCTCAGTTCCAGGCCCCTGGTTGCCCGGCCGCCGCAGACGTCGCCTGGGACAGTGCAGGAGGGGGGTAGTGCCGCACACCTGTGTTTGTCCATTCAGCGCGTTTAGGAAGCACCTGCCATGTGCCAGGTATTATTTTGTACCCTTGGGGTCTGGCGGACAAATTGGGGAGGTGTCTGGCTCAGGGTCCAGGGGTAAGGAAGACACAATAGTCAGGTAAGCAGATAAATGAACAAGATAGCGTCAGGTTATTGCCAGCCACAGTGCAGAATATGAAACAGGGAGATGAGCTGGAGAGAGCCGGGAGCAGGAGCAGAGGGAGGGGACACTTCAGCTGAGACCCGAAGGTTTGGGGGAAGAGTGTGCCAGCCAGAGGGAACAGCCGGGACAAAGGCCTGGAGGTGGGAACTGGGGAGCATACTTGAGGAAGCCAAGCCAGGGGCCCACCATGGGAAGGAGTCTGGCCCTCATTCCGAGTGTAACCCAGAAGTCACTGGAAGGCTCCAAAATGGAGAATTTTATGATCTGATTTACACTGGGCGGGGGGAAATCACCCAGAATGCTCTTTTGGCATGGTGAGCATGGGTGGGAAGTGATAGAAAATTTTGGAGGCTGTAGTAAGACAGGGTAGGACTGGACCATGGAGGTGGGTGGAGGTATACTGTATAGTCCAGTCGGGGATGGATTTGAGGGAGGGCCCTGCAGCATCTCTGCTGGAGCGCAGCCCACAGGGGTTAGGGCCCCAGAGCACAAAGGAGTTGGAGGAGGACAGAGGAGGTTGGATCTGGAGCCTGAGCCTTTGGGTGGGTGAGCCTGTGGGAAGAACAGTGGGGAACTCAGCTGGACTCCTGACTCAGGAGAGTGGGCCTGAGGATCTGTTTTTATTGTTGTTTTTTAAATAGGCTGAGCCCCCACCCCCACCCCAGATGATTCTGGTGAAGCTCTGAGTGCTCGAAACGGGGAGGTAGAATTTTATGTATATTAAAAACATAGCCTGAGGGTTCCACCTGTCAAGTAAGAGATCAGGACACAAAAGTTTAAAGACAGAAAAGCACTTGTCATTTTATTCTTTGCTACCGCCCCAAACCAGGAAAGGGAAGACTTCCTTTCCTTAATGAGGAAGTAGGTCCCCCTTCTCTGGAATCTTTTCTTGCCCCCAAAGACTTCTTACACTTGGAATTTCAGAAGGTGGTAGGACTCTCTGAGGTCTCTGCAGCCTGCTCTCCAATGAGGAAATGAGCAGACAAGAGGCTGATACCCCGCAACTATCAGTGATTCCGAAAGTCAGATGGAAGACCTCAATTATAACTCCAGATATTCAGGAACCAAGCTGAGCTGAAACACAGCCTCCCCTCTGAAGGGTTCGTTTCCTCACTTATCCGAGCCTGGCAGTCGCTGACCCAGGGCTCACAAGACCACCTGTGGTCAGCAGGAACCCACACTCCTATTTTGCAGTCACACATTCCTATCACGTGGCCTCTATCCCAAGGTCTCCTTGTCACCAGCATTGAAGGATGAAAACTCTGGCTCTGGGAGCCTAGCAGGCCAGGCTCGGCACCCCCATCCCATAACACCAACAAAGGAGATAAGCAGAGAAACAAGCTTTAATCAGCACGGCCATGCTGGCAAAGACAAGATCTATCCTCAGTGGGCTGACAGAAACTTTAAGGTTTCCTAGAGAAGAAGAAAAAGGCAAGGGTTAGGTGTCCATATAACAGGCAGGGTAGGTAATCCGGGTCAGGCCAGGGGATGGTCTGATTGAGGATACTCTCAGGAATGGTTTAGCCAGCTAGTCTGGTTAAATCCTGATGATTTAAGGTCCCAGTCCGGTTCCCACGGGATGACTTCCTACTTAGGGGAGCAGCCTCAGTTCCGTTATGGGGTAACTGGTACTTCTGGGGAAGGGATAGCTGGTAATCTCCTTGTAGTGTTGTGTGTTCTGCAAGGCTCTGCCGTTCCTGGAATCCAAGGTGACTGTAGGTTTAGGACAATGATCGGAGATTTCTAGGTGCCACTTCAGGGGGTCTGGAACAGAAGGTTGTAAAAGCTGGCATCTATCCCCGTAGATCTTGAAAATTCCTTAGTTACTCTTAGCTTGGTGTTCTCATTTGAAGGAGGACAAGATGGGTTAGATAAACTCAGGGCTAATAAACTTCGTGTTACTAGTATTTAGGCACTCCTTAAGTGATTAACATGCCTACATGCAGAGCTGAGCAGGGATCTGACCCAAAGTTTTAAGGTAATAAAGGGGACAGCTATAAAATGAAGGCAGAGATGCCAAACTTTATCCTATTTTAGTTATCCACCAGGCACCCACAGGCCCAGCCTCTAAATCCCTGTTATATCCTCATGGCCCCAAATGGCTACTAGACTTTCAGACATCATGTCAGGCTGAAAGGAGAAAAATGGCGTGGCAAAGGAGATCTAGCTGCTGCTTTTTAGGGAGCCTGCCTAGAAGTCCCATTTGCATTTGCAGTTCCTTTACATCTCTTTGGTCAGCATTTACTGCAATGACCACACCTAGTTGCAGGAGAGGCTGGGAAGTGTAGTTTTTAGCTGAGCTTTTTGTCTAAAACTCTAGTGAGGCAGAAGGGGGCAGGGGAAGGATGCTGGAAAGCAAGTAGCCAAGGCGGTCTCAGAATATTAGTAGTGATACAAAGTAAATAAGATCAAGGCACCCCACCCTGCTTAAACTCTCCTAGAGCCTCCTGCTTCTGATACCCCCTTTGCAACCCTCCTTCATCCACCTCTGCTCCACCTCCCTCCTAATTCACTTCTCCCTGCTCTCCTTCTCTGCTGAGCGTGGTGGGCTCATTCCCACCTCGGGCCCTTTGTACTTGGTGTTCTGCCTACCTGTAATACTTTGCCCCGATCCTTGCCCAGCCAGCTCATTTCATTAGGCAGGTCTCAGGTCAGATGTCACCTCCTCAAAAAAGTCTGTCCCCTCCACCCCACCACAGTCACTTTCAAATTCCATTAACCTGTTTGATTTTTTCCAGAACACTTAGAATGATTTGAAATTTTCTCCTGTGTTTTATGTTTATGTTCAACATGAAGAAGGAAAGTTACTTTTTGCTGGATACGCTATACCTGGAGAGGTTGTGCTCGCCCAGGTGTGTTTGCAGGTAGAGGAGAATCCTTCAATTGTGAAGTGCAAAACTCCATCCTTTCGCACAGTGGTCTGTGGGGTCTGATGTGACATGGCTGTTGGCAGATGCCCAACTTCGGTGCAGTCATTCATGTTAGGAGTATGGTCATGAGCTGTGAAATGACATTTCAGTCAGTAACAGACCACATGTGCCTCGGTAGTCGAGGTTCTACAGGAGCGGGAAATGTCCCATCCTCTAGTGACAGCCAGAGGTTGTAATGTGGTAGGCAGTGCATTACTTACATGTTTGTGGAGGTGCTGATGTAAACCAACCTACTGCTGCCAGTTGTAGAAAAGTATTGTGTGTACAGTACAATTATGTAAATTGTGAAATGCTTGATAATGATGATAAGCAAGTATGTTACTACTTTATGTACCCTATTATATTTTTATCATTATTTTTGATAAATTCTTATTTTTTAAAAGTTTACTGTAAATTGGAATGCTGTGCTACACAGTCTCTTGCTTGTGTCACTCAAAGGGGATTCAACTAGCTTGACCTAGACCTTCTAGGTTTGTGCAAGTATATTCTGTGCTGTTTGTACTGTGATAAAATAACCTAACAGTGCATTTCTCAGAATGTGTCTGCGCTAAGTGACGCATGCCTGTACTGTGCTCACTTGGTTTCAGCCCTGGGCTGGCCTCATCGTGGAGCTTGTCAGTAAGAGGGAGGCTTCTCTGACTTTCTCTGTGTAGGCCTATTCATTTTGGAGGGACGGGTGATTATGAATATGGAGTGCTGCATGTGCTTGGCCACAGATATTCAAAATGGCTCCAGTCCATGCCTGCGACCCAACAGGCACCTGGAACCCTTTATCACATCACTCTTTGCACTCTTTCCTAAATCAGCCATCTTTCTTGGTTTATACCCTGGTTGTTGTGCTGCACAAACTCCAGTAGCATCCTGAGAAAGAGTGGAAGAAAATTCAATCTGTTGTGATCTGTATGCCTACAGAAATCTTTTTCTTTCTTCTCATTCAATTAATACTTTATCTGGATATAGAATCAAGTTTAGAAAGAATTTTTCTTCAGAATTTTGAAAATATTATTCCATGACTTCTAGTTTCTCTGGAAACTTGAAGAAACATCTTTTATTCCCAGGCTTCTGAAATTTTGTAGCATTGTGCTTTGGTTTGCATCCACTGTGGTAAGCAATTGTGAGTCCTTTCAACCCAAAATCTTGTGTCCGTCATTCCTGAGAAATTTTCTTCAATTATTTCATTTAGGATTTCTTTCTTTGTGTTTTCTTTCTTGGTAAGCCCTGTTACTTAGATGTTGGAGCTTTTGAATTGATCCTTCAATATTCTTACCTTTCCTCTCTTATTTTCCATTTCTGTCTTTTGCTCTATTTTCTAGATTTCCTCACATTTGCCTCCTAATCTTTTTAAAAAATTCACCCTTTTGTGCTTTTAATTTTCAAAAACTCTCCTTAAACTTTCTACTCTCTGAATATTCCTTTTATTAAAACTTCCTGGATGTAATGCCTGCTCTTATCTCCCTTGAGGTTATTAATAATACTGTGTAAAGGTTTTCATCATTTTACATGGTCTGTTTCTTTACGTCATTTTTTTCCTATTTGTCTGCTTTGTTCTCTCTGTTCCATATAGAGGTGCACAGTAGGTTGGACCTGAGGCCATGTGTTAAAGGCTGTTATGGTTTGTGTCTAGATGTCCCCCCAAAGCTTCATGTGGTGAGAGATAGCTGGATCTAGAGTGTGGGCTGCCCTGGGGGCAGGTAGCCTAGATAATAGAGGAAGAAGCTTAACTAGCTGCTTGTTTGCATTGCTGATTTGCATACATTCCTTGCATTTTCCTCACTTTACTTTGCGGCCGGCCGCAGGTCTGCACGCCAGCCCCGCCGCCTCGGACCCAGCGGACTATAGACTGAAACCTCTGCAGACTGTGAGCTAATAAACCTTTCTTCCCCTAACTTTGGGTGTCGGGTATTCTGTCCCAACAACGAGAGAAAAGTAACTAAAACAAAGGCTTTATCCTCAGTCCATGGCTATTGAGAGGAGGTAGAAATTTTAGAGAGTGGGAACTAGCAGGAGGCCTAGCAAGAGATCTTCATGTCCTTGGGGCCATGTCCTTGAAGGAGCAGTGGGTCCTAGCTCCTTCTTTTTCCTTTCTTTCACTTCTTGGCTGCCACAAGGTGAAGAGTTTGTACCTCTATGTGCTCCTAGTCATGATGTGCTGACTTGCTGCAGACCCAAAAGCAGCAAAGGCAAGCAACCATGGACTGAATCCTCCAAAACTGTGAGTCAAAATAAACCTTTTCCTTTACAATTGCTTCTCTTAGGTATTTGTTACAGTGATGGGAAACTAACACATGGTGCCCCTCAGCTGTCTTGTGACACGGGGTTCATCAGATCATGATTTAGCACCAAAATGCACATAGGAAGCTCCAAGATCTTGATGGGCAACTGGCTGGGGACTTGCCAGGGTCCGCATGTGGAAGTCTTACATTTAAGGCTGCCACATTCCCCAGGGAAACCTGTTTTAGTTTCCCATCTAGAGAAGTACTCTGGCCTTCTGGCTTCTGGTTCTGATGAGGGAAGGGGACTAGGTAGGGGTCCCAGCATTCTGCAGCCCCTGTTTTTAGTAAGGTGTCTCAGCTCTTAGCCTTGCCTTGCTTCTACCAGACCAGAGTGTACACACTAGACTTGTGCTACAGAGGGAGTGCGCAGTGACCATGGAGCTGGAGAGAGGTAGCAGTTCTAGTCTCACCAGTTTTCAAAAGCTTTTGCTCCACTCTTTCTTCTTTAACTCTCATTTATCCCTGTTTCCAGATGTACCTGGGGCTGCAAGTTCCTGAGGTTTTGAGAGTTCCAGGGAATGAATAGACTTGGTTCTCTCCAGAGAATCAAATAACCTAAGGTTTTTGTCTCTGTGTCCTCTTGGTCAATTATTGCTCAACTCTGATTCCAGTTTCTAAAACTATGTTGCTGCCATCTCCTTTCCTGATCTCTCACATCAAGTTGATGTTTAAAAAGTCATTTGCTGTGGTTTTAAAGGTGGGGGTGAGAATGAAATTAGATATTTGTGCTCCATCTGCCATTGTGTGTCACCCTCCACATCTTATAAATTAGGGGATGGGGTGAGTGTTGGAGGCTCCTACAGAGAAAACAGTTGTGAGTATCTGGGCCCTTCTGGTGTATGGGGGAAGATCCTTATTTTGTGAGGCTGAGCACCAATAAAAATGCCAGACACATGCTTTCCTGTTGTCCTTAGCAGCTAGGCTGTGAGTCTCTGCTCAAGCTCTGTCAGTAAGATGCTCTTCTTGCTCCAGGTGTAAGACAAAAGTTAGAGGGCAGAGATGCATGGGAGGGGAGGATCTTTCAGGTTGGGAAGCAGTAGGAACCATGCAGTGCCCCATGCAAGTTGATGTGTCCCCGGTCAGGGCGCTGGCAGCCTTGTCCTCACTAGGTAGGTTCACGAAGGATTTGGACCTGATCCCCTGAGAACCTGGAGTGATACATACGACTAGCTAGTGGCAGGATGGAGGTCTCCTGACATGACGACATGTCCTTCTCCCCATGCTGCCAGGGCCTGCTCAGCCCCTCTGAAGGGGTCCTTACCCACCTGCAAACCTCCCTCAACTTCTGTCTTGCTCTGCTTCTCTGCACTGGCCTTTTGGTGCCTTTCCCAGCCCTGAACTTTTGATTTCTGGTCCCTTATCCAAAGGCAAGACTGCTGCTGCATTCCTATAACAAAATACACAAACTGGGTAGTTTATAAAGAACAGAAATTTATTTCTCACAGTTTTGAGGCTTAGAAGTTCAAGATCAAGGCAGTGGCAAGCATGGCGTCTGATGAGACCCTGACCTCCACCTCCAAAATGGTGCCCGTTGCTGTGTCCTCCATGAGCAAAGCAGCACCGTGTCCTCACACAGAACAAGGGTGAAAGAACAAGAACAGTAAGAAGGGGCTGGGAATTTAGCTCAAGCGGTAGAGCGCTTGCCTAGCAAGCCACAAGGCCCTCCGTTCTATCCCCAGCACCACCCTCCCAAAAGAGAAGGTTGAGCCTTTTTATAAGGATGTTGATCCATGCCTGAGGACAGAGGCCTTACCCCTTAATTACATCTCAAAGGCCCCACCTCTTCCGATCACCACAAAGACAATTAAGCGGCACACAAACTGTGGAGGGCTGGATTCAGATCCCAGCGGAGCTCATTCTGTGGCTGACAGTGCATCCTTTGGGCTGCACACCTCTCTCTGCTCCGGCATCTCCTGGCTCCTGGGCCAGGCCAGCACACTCATCTTCAGCCATCGTTCAAATATTTTTAAAATGTCCTATTTCATATGCTTATACTTTGTGTTTCTTATAGAAATATAAGTGTTTCGTCCCTCCGATGTAGAGCACAGGCCCAGCCACTTGCAAAAAGTGTTTTTTGCTTGTTCATTTTTGTTCTTTTTGTAAAATGTTCAAGAAATATTTCCCCACTTTCCTGCTCTGCCAAGGAAATAAAGTGCTTATGAACTCATGTGTGATTTACAGACACAAATGTTGGTAGTGAAAATTATTCACCCCTACTTGAACTTAGTTTTCAACTAGCTTTTATTGTGTAAAAACAATATAACAGGAGGAGGTTTTGGGGAAAAAATCACCCGTAATTCTACATGGAGCAACTTTTCCTCCTCCCCTCATCATCCTCCTTCTCTTCCTCCTCCTCTCAACCCTTTTCTAAAAGTGTCCTCGTGCATACATAGTTTACTCCTTGTCCCTCTGCCTCTGCCATGCCCTTTCTTGCCCTCAATTGTCATTATTTGTTTCCTTGTCTCTCCTGCCCTGACAGTGCCAGGAGTTTCCCAGGAGCAGAGAAGGGGTCCCGAGAGTCTCTGTGTCCCAAGCACACAGCCAGACAAGCGGCTGGTGCCTCTCGCAGTCACAGTTTTTTGTATTCTGCGCTGTCACTGTGCATTAGGACAGATGCCTTTTCCCCTGTTGCTCTGTAGTTTCCTTAACGATCATTTCTAACGACTCCAGAATATTTCATCAAGTGGATGTTCCATAATGTAGTTAACCAGTCCCCCATTGGGGAACATTTGGGCTGTTTCCAGGGTTTTTTCCTCCCTATTACAAATAATGCTGCATTCTTGTGCAAGATAGTTTATTTCTCCTTTTGCGTAATTTCATGAAATCCCTGGGTCAGGGTAGGCTCCTGGCTCTTAAACCCAATTCAGCCTGCAACAATTGGCTCCCCTGGTCCCAGCTCTTGGGAGGGACACCAGCACTCCCATGGCCTTCTCTTCCTTCAGCATAAGCACATTCTACAACACGAATCTGTCTCTCTGCTCTCCTGAGCGGTCAGGGATTGAGTTGTCTTCATTCATCAAATGTTTATTAAAGTGTTATTTATCTTAGACTCTCTAGAGCCTTGTCTTAGTCTGTTCTGGCTGCTATAACAAAGTACCATAGCCTGAGCAGCTTATAAACAACAGAAATTTATTTCTCACTCTTCTGGAGGCTGCGAGATCAGCATGCCAGTGTGGCTGGAACTTCTGGACTGCACCCAGCCAACTTCTCGCTGCACCTTCTTGTAGCGGACTCATCTCCCTGGACTCAACTTATACAGCACTCATTTCATTGGTGAGGGCCCCACCCTGATCACCTCCTTGCCTCCCAAAGGTGCCACCTCCTAATACCGTCACAGGGGATTTAGGGCTTCCAAGTATGAACCGTGTGTGGGGGTGGGAAGCATTCTACGTACAACATGCCTACTACAAAACCTGGCATGTCTGAAGTGCTCATAGCTTTTGCCTGGTGTATCTGCCTGTCCCACATTTGTGCCCCTTTCTCTGGCATTGACTCACTGTTTTTCCCCTGGGGAGCTACTCCCCCATCCCCTACACCTCCTGCAATGGTACCCAGGTTACTTTTTTGGGGGTGGGTGCTGGGGATCAAACTCAGGGTCCTGCACTTGCAAGGCAAGCGCTCTACCACTGAGCTAAACCCCCAGCCCCCTGAGTTTGCTTTTGACCCCAGCACTGGATCTGGGCATCAGGCCTGGCCAACAGAGGACGCTGCCCACAGGGACTGTTTCAGGGCACACCACATGACCCGGTTGGAGCCAAAGGCTTGTAACTTTGAGGCTTTTGAGAGAGAAGCCCTTTCTTCTTATTGAACTTGGACTGTGAGGATGATGCAGACTGATGATGTAGTGTTGCTGATGTCATACTTGACCGTGATGTCATAATATTGATGGCAGAAACTGGGAGTGTCTACCACCAATTTGCTGCTTTATACAGAGCCCCTGCCAGAGCATGGCGCCAACACTAGGTCAGCTGAACCAAGAGAGGCAGAGAAAACGTTCCTTCATTTCTTCCTTCTTCATCTATTTGACTCCGCTCTGTGCCAGGCTTGGTCCTGGCCCTGGAGAAACTGCTATCAACAAGATGAAGCTCCTATTTTCACGGAGTTGACAGTCCAGAAGGAACGCACAAGCCCTGAAACAGGGGTGGCGAATCTTTTAGAGCTCTCAATGATATAAACGGCCCTTTGTGGCACATGTGCTGTAGGCTGGCCCCCACTGCCCTAAAGCAAATAAGCATATGTGTAAACAGGTAAGTAAATAAGATCATTGCAGGAAGTGGCAAGTGCTACAAAGAGAAATAGCACGTGGGTGAGAGCTAGTGGTTGGGGCGAAGGGTGTGCTACTTTGAACTGGCCTCCGGGGGCGTCTCTGAGGAGCAGACCCAAGAGCAGAAACTTGATAAGGGAAGGGATTGTACTCCAGGTAGAAGCAGCTATGTAAAGGACTGGCCCAAGGCATTGCACAGATTATTTGGTTTTGATTTATTTTTAATTTTTTAAAAGTATGATAAAACATACATAGCAAAGCATTTATTGTCTGCACCAGCCAGCTTTCCATTAGTGTGTCAAAATACCCGAGACAATCAACTTAAAAGGAGGGGTTATTGGGGCTCACTGTTTTTAGAGGTTTCAGTCTGTGGCTGCTTGGCCCAGTTGCCTTGGGCCTGTGGTGAGGCAGAAGGGGGATCACAGCAGGTGCAAGTGGCAGAGGAGGTCTGTTTATCTCACAGTGGCTGGGAAGCAAGTTGAAAGGAAAAGGAGGGACCAGGGTCCCAATATTCCTTTCAAGGGCACACCCTCAATGACCTAACTTTCTTACACAAAGCCCCACCTCCTAAAGGGTCTACTACCTCCCAATAGCACCACGATGGGACTAAGCCTTTAGCACACAGCTTTAGTTGGACATTCAAGATCCAAATTAGAGAACGGTTATGGTTTATATCACAATGTCCCCCAAAGCCTCATGAGCTCATATGTGGAACTTCTGAAAGGTGATTGACACATGGGGGCACTGTAGCTAAATGTGATGTTAGGAAGTGGGGCCTGGCTGAAAGAGGTGGGTCACTGGAGGTGTGGTCTGGAAAGGTATATCTCCCTCCTTGACTTGTCCCTTCTCTCTCTGCTTCCTGGCTGCCCTAATGTGAGCAGCTTTCCTCCACCCAGGACTCTTCCACCATGCTGCTGACCATGCAAGGTGTGAAACTTCTGAAACATGAGCCAAACAACCTCTTCTCCTTTAAGCTTTGGGTATCAGGTATTTTGTCCTAGTGCTATGGAAAGTGACTGAGACAAGCACCATTTTAACCACTCACTGTTATGTGTGTAGTTCAGTGGATGCTCGCTTTGATTTTGTTTTGGGGGCTGGGGATTGAACCCAGGTCCTCACACATGCTAAAGATATCCTCTTCCACTGAGATACATTTTCAGTCTCAAGACTCAGGTTTCAAAGGTAGTTTTGGATACCTGGGTCTCGCAGTAACCAAACCAGTCCACCTTCAGTCCACCTCCAGTCCACCTCCTGACATTTCAGTTATGGGAACCAACAGTCACTTAATTTAGACCAAATTTGAACTAGACTCTCTGCCACCAACTACCTGAGGCCTGATATAATCTATATTACAAAATGAGCAAATAAATAAGGGAATAAACAGGAACTATAAATTGAGTATCCCAAATCCAGAACTTCGAAGTCTTTCAGAGTATTTTAGATTTTGTTTTTTTCAGATTAGAGATACTCAACTGGAAAATTTTATGGTAATATTCCAAAATCCAAAAACTTTCAAAATCTGAGACACTTCTGGCCCTGTATTTCAGATAAGGAATACTCAACCTGCAGAAGTTTTTAGAAACATGTGCTACCACCAGCAATATATCAGTTGCCTCTGTCTCGCTGGAGACTCATCACCTCAGAGTATTATCATCCACCAACTTTAAAGCTCAGAATATGAAATTCAGGGAGGAAACAAGTGATCCAGGGAGAGAAAATGGGGACCCAGCGTCACCCCTCTTCTCGTGATTTCTCAGCACCGATCCTGCATAGCTGGGTTCAAGGCCTTCTTTGTTCTTTGCTCTGAGCTGTTGTCTTATGGTAGGTTGTGACATTTCCACCTGGAAGTGTTCCAGTGATGGCTCTGGGGACATTTTTATTTTCATATTTAAAGAGAATTTCTGTGACAGTGGCAGCACTGAGGCCACCGGGAGCCCCTGGCAATATGATTCTGTCTGAAGAACAAAGAGGTAAATTTACGGAAGATCAAATACAAAGGCACAGGGAAAGAAGGAGAGGCTGAGAGTTCCAGATGAAGATGGGAAGGGGCCAGCCCAGATCTGTGTGTTTCTCTAAGACCTGAGAGCCATGAATAATGGAGTATCCACACACAGCCCCGGGAGTGCGGGAGGAGGTGGGTCCCCCTAGCTCCAGGAAGATGTCACTGCCATGAGGAAGAAGGGCTAAGTGCCACCCCCCAGGCAGCACTGGCACAAATGAAATGAGCAGCAAAGAGGAAGGATGCAGTTAAGGGGCTGGAAATTTTACATCGCTCTCGCTCAGTGACTGCATGCATATGAACCTTGGAAGCTCACATGAATAGAGAAAACACAGTTAGGGTGCCCGGAATGCCCCTCCCTGGTGCCCAGACTCTTTTCAGGCCCAGACTCTTTTCCTGAACATCCTACGGGTCCTCCTGGCCTCTGCCCTTACTCTACCATCCCTACTGGTGTCCTCTTCCCCCACCTCCCTCTCCTGGAGCTCCCACACTCTGACCAGTCACCCTACATCTCTTCCCTCGGGCTGCCTGTCCATGGGGTTCTCACTGGATTTGCAGCCTGGGACTCATTCTCTCTGTACCATTCTGAGACATCTGGTACCCTTGCCCTGATCCCATGCAGCACTGTCACTCTGGGGACATGGCCCTTCTTTCTGGCCACACAGGACCTGCGTCCTCTTCCTGATGAGGAGTCCTGCCTTCTGTGTAGCTGGAGGCCTGCTACACAGGAGGCAGCACTCTGCAGCACTCCTGATTCTTAAAGGCAACAATCATAACACCTCCCCCACTAGTCAGGGATGTAAAGGAGCAGGGACCATCCAGAATCATTTGACTGTCCATGGATAATAGCAGTGCTGGCCACTACGGTAGCCTCACCAACTTGGAGAGGCAGGGGACAAGGGCCAGGGCCCATGTGAGTAGGTCGTGATGTCAGAGCAAAGGGCCAGGGCATTGATGTCTCTATACCTTCTTCCCAGAGGTTCAGCCTCTTAGCATGGTACGTGGGCCTCCCAGAGGTCTCTGGGGCCCAAGCATCCTTTAATAAATGCTCTTCCTGTTTATAGTAGCCAGAGTTAGTTTCTATTGCTTTGAATGGTATCCAGTTCTACGCTATTAAAATCCCCTGACTTGTCAATCACTTTTTTCAATTTCTGGGTGGCTTCCACCCCCTTATTCTAATATCCCTTTATTATAAATTTAAAATTGATGCAGAGAAAAATATAAAGTAACTTAATTAGGTCTTTCAAACGATGACTCAAAAATCCACAAGCCAGCAACAATTTGACACTATCAAAATTGCAAGTGCATACATCTTTTGAACCCACAGTCCCACTTCTAAGGATTTATCCTACTCCTATTTTATTCAATTAATATAGTCTGGAGGTTGGAGATCTTTCCAAATCTGAACACAGACTTCTTTCTCATCCTTCCTGTCTGCTGTTGTTCTCACAGCCACAGAATATTCCATTGTGTGGACAGGCCGTAGTTCATTGAGCCAGCTCCTCAGGTGGACCCCCAATCTGTTTCTAGGCTTGTGCTATTGCAGCACAGTGAATATCCTGATACTTACATCATTACAGTAGTACAAAGTGAAGCCACACCCTGGGAGGTGGAGGCAGGAAGATTGCAAGATGAAGTCCAGCCTGGCAATTTAGTGACTTAGCAAGAAGTTATCTCAAAAAATAAACAAGGTCGGCAATTGCAAAGCCCTGAGTTCCACCCCCAGCAACATCCTGCCCCGCAAAAAACAGCTGAGGAGGTAGCTTAGTGCGAAGGCCCTGGATTCATTTCTCAGTACTGAATAAAAAGGTTGAGGGGAGAACAAATAAGATAGGCAATTTTAGGTTTTGCATAGGAAAGCAGGAAAATAAGAATATGTCTTCCTCTTTGTTGTACTTCCACAGCGATGCTTGGAAAGGATAGGTACAACCCTGATGGATATACCTGTCTTTGTGGTGGGCGGTGAGGAGTAGGCGATGGGGCAGGGGTGGAAAAGAGCTTTTTCCACTCACCTTTTAATCTTATTTTGCCTTTGGAATCATGTGATCATAATACCTAGTTTAAAAAAAAAAAAAAGAAAAGAAAAGACAGAACAAACAAAGGTAAATGGATGTAGAGGTAGAACACGGATGTGACCAAAACCTGAAATGGCAGTTTGATGGCAGACTCCTGGAACTGCTCTGCACTGTATTAGGGCTTTGGAAAGTCGCTCTGTCCGGTGACTCGTTTTCCCACAGAGCTGCAGGGGACTGGGAGGGCTGGGGGCAGCCCCTGAGTGCAGCCCTGCCTGCGGCTGGCTCAGCACCCCCACCACGGGGCATCCGGGCCTCAAGGTCACCACGGCGTGGAGTGTGGAGTGGAGGCCTCTTCCCAGAACTCCTCATTCTCCCTCCTGCCTCTCTCCACAAAAAGAAGACTGCAGAGGGGCCCGTGTGCTCGGGAAACTGTCGAGGAGGACAGGCCACGTGGCCCCGCCCTAGACTCGTCCTGGGACACGCTTACCCCCAGCGCGGTGCAGCCACCCGGTTGTCCTCCGCCCGGCTTGCCGCGCACAATGGACATCTCCCTCGGCAGCCTGCGGGGGAAGCTGGGCTTTGGGGTGAGCGCCGCCGAGAAGCCTCGCGAGCCAAGCAGCGGCTGGGGGAGGGCTGCGCTCTCCTTTTTGTCTGCAACTGCCTTTGTTCCCGAATAAACACTCCTCGGCCTCCTCCCCGCCGCCTGAAAGCCGCTTCTGCCGGCGAGAGAAATCGTATACATTCGCTGCTTTAGCTGCACAAAGAAGTCTGAAATTGCTTGGAGACGGGGCGGGCGGGAGCCGGGCAAGGCTGGGGCGGGGGACCGGGCGGGTAATTGCTGGTCATCTATCTGCCTCTGTCAGCGGTGCCTGCTCGGCAGAAAGGACTCCGTGAATTTGTTTTTCTCCCCATCTTGCATTACTTACTCTGTCCTCAGCAACAGTAAAACCTTTCCCTAAAACTGCCCTTAAGCATCAAGAGCAGAGAAGACTTTGGGAGCCGGTAAGAAAGACAGACCCCAAATGATGCTCAAGGCCGGTAACGCACAGGGCTGGAATGTGCTTTGGGAAAGTGGGGGTTTCTATTGGACCCCAGCATAAGGAAGGTCTCAGTCCCTTTCTCCTCCACCCTGCTGGTTTTGGGCTTAGGAGTCCCTAGAACCTGCTCAGCCCCACCTGCTGCCCCCACATTCCAGGGTAGCCCTTCAGCATCTCTCCAGGTGGGTTGCACCTAGCCTACAGCGATTTGGACCAAGAATTGAAGCAAAGGGTTGTGGACAGGGGTAGCGGGATATGTGACACTGGTGCCCTGGCCAGTTCCAAGGCCAGATACAGGACCAGAGACCCCTAAGCAACCCCAAAGGGGGCCTAGGAAAGGAGAGCTGTTTTCTCTCCAAGGGCAGGGCAGGGCCTACTGGCAGGGGCACCAAAGAGACATGGCTGGGGGTGCAGGAAGCTCAGCTCCAGGGAGCCCCCACCACAGGCAACACACCAGCTCTGCACAAGCCTTTGGCTCAATCCATAGCTTCTCCAAGCCCCAGCTTCCACATGGAACAGTGATAGAATTACACAAGTTAGTTGTTGCTCAAGAAAACATGCCAGGCGTGGCCCAAGCGCTGTATGTGAAGAAGGCCACCACCTCGCCCCAGGCTGCCTCTCAGGACCAGGCAGTGCTGTGTGCAGCAGGCGGTACTGCTTGTAAACAACAGCCATGCAAGTCCACCAGGATTCCTATCATGATGGAGACTTTCAGTGAGGCTGCCCTTTTCTTCTCACCATCCCAAACTGAGACCCAGAGAGGTCAAGGGACTCTCTTGGGGTCACACAGGAGATAAGGATCTCCAAGCCAGCCACATGTCTGCCCATCTTTCTGTTCTTGCCAGCTCCAGAGGTGGGGGCTGTGGGATCAGGCACTAGCCCTCTGCCTTTTGTCTGAGAGGTGTCAGTCAGTGGGAGGAGGCTCATACACTGCTGCCGCTGCTGTTCCTCCACCTGTGCTTTTGGTGGGCTTCCTGTCCTTGGCTTCTCCTTGCAAGGAGGGCAGGGGATGGATTTGTATTTAAGTCTCTGGAGGCTCCCTAACTCCTATTAATCTAGGATTCAGGACTAGATCTGGCCCACAGGCCTACAGGTCACTGTAGGCCACTGACCTGCTCTGTACCCCATTTTTCCAGCTTCCTTTCCTACCCAGGAGCTGAGGGTACACCTGTCCCTCAGTGCTGCCCATCTCCGTGGATGTCGGATGACAGAGGGGCAGGCACATCAAAGCCACCAGCCCATGAGAATGGTTAGGGCGACAGCCTGCAGGGAGTGTGGGTAATGCTGGCCCTGGGCCTGTGGGCGAAGTTGTGGCTATCAGGGAGGGAGACTCACTAACTCCCACACCCACAGCCAAGCCAGCAGGGTGGGAGGCAGCCATGGATAGACCCTCTGAGTTCCAGCTGATAGAGGTCCATTGTGGGTGACCACGATAAATTTTGAAGAACTGGAAATCTGAGCTTTTGAAAGAGGAAATGTCCTGGGTTCTTAAGCACTGCGTCAGTCACACGGGGCCCATGAGTGGCCACGAATCTCCAGGAACAGACCTTGAGGGCATGGCCTGGGCTCTGAGGAAAAGGCCTTCTACAGGGTGGGGCTGTGCTTCGCCAGGGAGGGGAGGCACCCACCTTACTCCCACACTAATGGCTCCTGCAAGCAGGCTCCATTTCCCCTAGGTGGGAGTTGTGGTCCATGTTGGTCAGGCAGGGTTGGCTGAGGTCACAGGCTGAATAGAACCAGATTTTCCTCCAGAGTCTTTGCATTCTAGGTTCTTCTCCAGAAATCAACCCTGCCAGGGATTGCCAGCGTGTCCCCTCCTTGCTCCCTGCATGCAGGATCCTTCGATTTGCCCTGCTGCTCCTCTCTGCTGGGAAGGCAGGATGGACACTCCCATCCCCACCCCAGTAGGCCCACCTCAGGGATCTGCCAGACAGCATTTCTGGTCCTGTGGCTCTTTCATCACTGCTGTCATGACATTGGCATTGTATTAGTTCATCTTTCGTTATTAAATGAAACACTTGAGGCAGGCCACTTAACAAACAAGATGGGATCATGTAGCTCAGAGCTGGAGGTTCAAGGGCACAGTGCCAGCATCAGCTCAACTCAGGTGAGAACCTCATGGTGTGAAAATGACGGGAGTGTGTGTGTGAAGGTAAAGCTCACACTGTCAGACAGAAGCCCCCAAAGAGAGTCAGGGCTCAGGCTTTAGAACAACTGGCTGTCCTGAGAACTAAGCAGGGTCCCAGAAGGACCCCCTCAAGCCTTCTGCAGGCCCTCAACGACCTGACGACCTCCCACTAGGTCGCACCTCTTGAAGTTCCCGTGACCATAAAAAGAACAGGCTCCGGACACACAAACCACACCCAACCCTAACAGATGGCAAGCAGTTTTGTCCTCCTTCACCCACCCATTGGGCGCCCCCTGGTGGGCAACTTTAGCAGGGTCCCCAGGTAGGATACACCTTTGGGGCTCTGCACAGCCCTGATGGCCCCAGCTCCTCATCTAAGCCCCAGTTTCCTAGCCTATAAAATGGGGCTAAAAATTCATCCACTGCAACTTGTCCTCCAGGAGTGCAACATCCACCAGGGGGAAGAAGGAGTGCTGTGGGGACTGGGAACTCTCTCACCAGGAAGAAAGGGGTTGGGGCAGGCTGCTGGCCTGGCCTCGTGCTAATGAGCCTCAGACTGAGCCGCCTAGAGACGTGTCAGGATGGAAGAGAGAAGGTATGGGTCACCTAGCCTTAGCTGTTGCTGTCTTTGCCTGTTTTTCACTCACACTCCCTGTGAAATTGCTCAGTGATCCCTGTGAGCTCTGCCTCCAGGATCTGTCCAGGGTCCTCCCCAACCTCCATCAGGACCTCTTGGGACAAGGGCTACATCCCAGTATCTCCCTCTCATGCACTGCTTAGAACCAGCCACCTGCCACCCTGCCACTGGCTCCATGTGGTGCGTCCTCTCTCTCTCTGAGACAGAGTCTTGCTGTGTACTCCAGGCTGGCCTTGAACTCACAGCAATCCTCCTGCCTCAGCCTTCTGAGTGCTGGGATTACAGGTGTGCGCCACCATGCCCAGCACTCTTGACTTAGAAGGATCTCCCAACAGATGCCTCCACCTCCCTCCCTCTCTTCCTGGGATCTCTGTTCAATGTCACTTTATCAAAGAGGCCCTCGGGCCACCCAGGATAGGCCCCGACCTCCTGTGCCCTCTCCCGCCTTGGCTCAGCTTTGATCCTCATCATAGATGTATCGCAAGTGACAGAGCTAACGTTTGCTTATTCTTTCTCTGCTTCACGGCCGTATGAGCAGCCACAAAAAGGGCAGCTTTGTCTGTTTTGCTCCCTGATGTGTCCCCAGTGTCTAAAATAGTGCCTGGCACATGAGCAGGAGTTCTAGAAACCCTTGCTGAATAAATAAGTGAATGAATGAACAAACGAATTGTTCAGTGTAACTCTTTTTGTGTGTGTGGTGCTGGAGCACAGGGCCTTAGGCATACCGGGCAAGTGTTCTGCCTCTGAGCCACACAAATGCCCTGAATGTAACGACTTCGAGGCTCCGAGGCGGAGTGTGGCTGTGGACGGCTGTGTCCAGACGTCTCGCCCCTTGGGAAGGGAGAGAGATGGAGCACAGCTAGCGATGAGTGCCAGGGGCATGAAAATCCTCCTGGTAGGGGGGATCCTGAGACAGGACTATCCAGCGTGACACAGGCCATCAGGAGAACTTTCAGAAAGGTCATTTGCAGGATTAGGAGTTAAGCTGACTTGAGGGAGGAAGAGCAGGGGAGGAAAGGAGATGCAAACACAGGGCAGGGTGTGCTGGGTGAATGGACATTCCTCCTCCTAGGACATCATGGGTTCCATTCAAGAAAACGACACAAGTGTGCAAACATTGAATTAAACAAAGTTAAACTAGTTTCAGCACTGCAAGACTTGTCAGAGCCTTCAATTGAAACTTTGGTGGGACATAGTATGCCCAGTTCTTCAAACTGATTTGTTTCATGGAGCACCCTGAGGGCCCAGAAAGCCATCTGACTCAGTTGGGGAATTACCGACCGGAGCAATGGGTCACGTGGCATCCATGGGCGAGGGAGGGGCAGGAGGGATGCTGCTGAAAAATGAAACTGAGGCCCCTTTGTAAACTCTTTGAACGCCCTGCAGAGAGTTTGGACTTTATCCTTTAGAAAGGTAAAACTGACAAGGAATTATTCCATTTGGATCCACTTAAGTGATTCAAGGCAGAGGATGCAACTGAAATGCTACAGAGACATCAGTGAAGAAGTCAGCCTGCCACCAGGGCAAACTAGAGTATGTGTGCCTATCTAAGGAGGGAAGGGCTGCTGTGAACAGTCTTGTAGATTGTGAACTGCATGACTGCAGGGAGCGCCATCCCCAAAACTACCACAGGCACAATGCCTCTTGGAATTGTACAGTGCACGTCCCAAACCCCTGTCCGTGGAATCCCGGGGTGGGGGGCTCACCTGCTCCAGTGATGGTTGCCGAAGGGGAAGGTATAATAGATGAGTAATCGAGAGTATCAGATTTAGAAAAGCTAGTGGTCACAAAAGCCTGTACTTCTCAGCCCCTACATCACACGGCAGGTGGGCCATGTGACTATGTAGTTTCAGTTGATGAGGTCTGAGCAGAAGTCAGGTGTGTGCCGAAGCTGGGCAGCCTCCACTTTGCTCTTCTCCAGTCTCTTTCTCCCCTAGGTGGCAACTGACTCATCCATGTGTCTAAGGGGCCGATGAAAGACAGTGATACCCCCATCAACCGGGTTCCCCAGATGACCGTGTGAAGCAGAGCTCCCTGCCCCTGCTGTGGTTACGGAGCAAGCAAGAATTAAACCTCCATGTGACAAACCAGGAGACACAGAGGTGCTGATTGCTGCAGCGCAGCCCGGCTTGCCCTGAACTACAGAGATGGAGCTGAGTGTTGTCTTCTGAGAGAAACCTTCTGGTATTAAATGTCAGGCACCAATTAAAAATAATACTGAATATAGCACAGGCCAAGCAGAGTCTGCTTGGGAGCGAGGCACGGCCTCCGGCTCCGGATTGCACCCACCCACCATCCCGGGCTACGCTCTGGGCCCTTGGAGAACGGCACTGAGCATGTGAGCTAACTCATTTTTCTGTACTTTTCCAGGCAATCTCAGATATACTTGTGGGCGTTATCAGGACAGAATGAGACTCGCTGGTCTATGATTAACTGGAAGAGATTGCCTGGTTACAAACAGAGCGAGAGCAGGCAATTCTATGGCTCTTTCATAAGCTGCTGAAAGGCGGTGTTTGGGCATTTGAGGGCCTTTGGCCCTGGATATGAGCCGCTGGTTGAATCAGCCTGAAGGGATTCACGTGATTAAGAACTCAGGGTTCAAATTCCAGCTCCGCTACTTGGTATGTGACCCTAGACTCATCCCATCATCTCCTTGAGAGTCAGGCTCTTTGTGGGGACATTGGGGGGTCAGCATAGAAACTACCTGTTGGGGATGTGCTGATGGAGGAGGTGAGCCATGTGGGGCCAGTGCAGATTCCATCTGTCCAGCTAGTTGCCAAGCTTGGTGTGTCCCCTTCCTACCCCATGGGAGGCTTGCCCAGGGCAGTGGGTCTGGCATACCTGGAAATGGTCAGTTACTGGCTGGCTATATTAGTTTCCTGTGGCTCATGTCATGTTACAAATTACCCCAAGTTTGGTGGGTTTTTTTAATTTAAAAAAATTGTGGTAAAAACCACATAACATAAAATTTACCCTCTTAACCATTTTTAAGTGTCTACATCAGTAGTGTTAAGTATATTCACATTATTGTGCAATAGATCTCCAGGACTTTTTCATCTTGCAAAACTGGAACACTTTATCTTGGTGACATTCTGAATAACACAAATTCATTCTCTTAGAGCTCTAGAGGCCAGAGGTCCCAAATCAGTGCCACTAGGCTCAAGCCAGGCATCGGCAGAGCTGGCTCCTTTGGGAGGCTCGAAGGAAGAATTGGTTTCCTGGCCTTTTCTAGCTTCCGAGAGCCACTGTGCCCTTGGTCCATGATCTTGTCCTTAGATTACTCCAAACTTCCGCTTCTGTTGTCACCTCTCCTATTTCTACACTAAAGTCTCCTCTGCCTTCCTCCTTTTTTTTTTTTTTTGGTGCTGAGTATCGAACTCAGGGCCTTGTGCTCGCAAGGCAAGCACTCTAACCACTGAGCTAAATCCCCAGCCCTTGTCTTCCTCTTATATGGACATTTGTGATTACATCTAGGGCCCACCCAGGTAACCCAGGATAACTTTTCCTTCTCCAGACCCTTAACCTAATCACACCTGAAAAGCCCCCTTTGCCGGGTTTCAGGGATTAGAACCTGGACATCTTTGGAGGCCACTGTTCACCTACTGCTGGCCCAGGACAGGCGCGGTCAGGGAACGAGCCTTGGAGGAGGCTGTAGCCTCAGAGAGAGGCAGCCCGGTGCCAGGCTCTGCTCTGGCCCTCTGTGTCCCTTTCTGGTGCTCTGAAGGGCAGATTTTGCCTTTCACACTCAGCTTCCTCAGGTGATGGCATCTTCCAGGGACCATTCATTGAATCAACAAAGTACTGGGGGATACAAACAAACTTTGCTTTTTTCCATGAACTTCATCTTCTAAACAATGAAGAAGACAAGTGTGTGGTATGTGAGATGGTGGCGCATACTAAGGAGTAAGGTAACTAGGGATGGGGCAAGAAGACCAGGATGCGCTCTCCCTGGGCTATGTGGACTCCGGGTACACACATTCATCTGGATCCCAGTGTGTGCCAAGACTATCATACCTTTCCGTGGTGCGTCTCCCAGATGCAGCATGTACTTTTATTTTTGCCTTGTATGTGTCAAGCACTGACCTAGGTCCCAGGACACAGCCACAGGCATGAGCCCCTGTCCCAGAGGAGCTCCTGTGTCAGCAGGGAGACAAAACCAATGCGTTCAGATGGTGATGGGGCTATGATGCGTTAACATGGTATCCCAGGTTCAAGAGTGAGGGACTACTTCAAGGGGGAGGAGGGGACAGCTGGGGAAGAGTCACACATGGGGACCCGAGGACAGGGGGTTCCAGCTCAGTGGGACAGCAGTTGCAATGTCCAGGTAATGCACCCACATGCCCAGCACCATTGGCTGGCAGCAGGTGCTTGAAAAACAGTGTTGTCAGCAATGAGGACTGGGGAGCTGTCTTGAGACAAAGGTTTACGTTTTACATGCTGCAGGCCCAGGGAACGGCCTGCCCATGCCTGGTGCCCATTTAGGCAGAACAGAGGTAGGACCCCCAGCCCCTGTTGGGACCACCCAGGGCTGGAAGAACCTGGCCAGGGAGGAGCTCGCCTCGGTCCCCTGCTTCATGCAGAGCCTTGTCCCCTCATGTGGGCTGGTTTCTTTAATGAGCCCATCTGTCTGCTTTTCCTCACTCCACCGAACCTGATGGGGCTATCCATCTCCCCCATCCCCATCTCCCGCCTGTCTGTCACTGCCTGGGTCCTGATGTGCCCACCGGGCTCTGAGGGGGCCTTGGTGGTTTTGGCCTCTGGCCTTCCTATTTACTCTTCTCATCTGGCCACATCTGGCCTCTAGGCTGAGTCACCAGCTCCATCTGCGTGTTCTCTCTGCTGAACGGCGGCCGTCTCTTCCCTGGCTCCCTCTGAGCCATGTGGCGGCCCACGCGTGGAGCTGGTGCCAAGGTCTGCACACTGGTGGGGATGTGACTGAGCAGCTCCATGCCAGTCCGCGTGCCAGCAGGGGCCCCCTCGGGGCCGGCCAGAGATCCACTTGCTGAATCTCCAAGAGACCAAAGACCACAGGCAGCCCAAGGCAGAATCAAAAATACTGGTAGAAAAGTCGGGGAATGCCAGTTTTGCTTGTTACTGGGCCTTTCAGTTTTGCACCTGAGCATGGAAATGGAGGTCGGGTATACAAGTGAGAATGACAAGCTGGGGTTTCGAGTCCCTGTAGGGTTGTTTCCTAGGACCTAAACCTCTGAACTGGACAGGCTACTTCACTTTTCCAAGTTGACTTTTTTCATATATTTTGAGTACAGAGTTTTTTGTTACTGTTTGATGCTGGGGATCGAACTCAGGGCCTTGCACTAGCTAGGCAAACACTCTACCACTTGAGCTAAATCCCCAACCCTGTTCGTATATTTTGAAAGTTAACTAATTGAGCTGAGGTGGCAGAATACCACCTATTTCATAGGCCCTACATCTATTCCCCCTTCCTCCGGACTCAATTTTCCTTGGCCCCCCACCCCCATTATGTCCTCAATTCCTGTGATTCAGCAGGGCTGGCAGGAGAGGATGTGTGGTCAAGGGTTAACCAATCAGAGCACTGCAAACTGTTACACTCTACAGTGATTGGTTCAAAGTCAGTTCAACACCAAGCTAGGCCAGTCACAGTCAGGGTCAGAACATTGCTGGAACGTTATCAAGGAAAGAGGTGCTCTTTCCCCAGAGCTACAAGTGGTGAGAGACAGTCTGTAAGGAGAACCAGCAAAGAGGAAGCAGTGCCAAAACATGGGGATTAAAAGCAGTTCTACCAAGCCCCTACACCCGGCTGGGCCTGAAGCCAGTCCCACCTCTGGGCTTTTTAGTTACCTAAGCCAATATTTTCCCTTTTCTAACATAGTTTGAGTTGGGCTCTGTCACTTACAACATTGTGAGATATATAACATGGATCCGATATACAGTAGGTGCGCAATAAATGTTTATCTTACAATAAGACCTTTGTGAGTCAAAAAAGGCCAATATAAAGAAGTAAATTTATATAATATTCTTGAAGCGGTAGAATTATTGAGCAGCAAACAGGTTAACTGTTGCTCACAGGGGTAGGGAAAATTGAGGGGTGGAGGTGGGTGTGACTGTGGAAGGACAGCCCCAGGAGCAGCTCTGTGGGAATGGGTTGGTTCTATATCTCGATTGCTGTGGTGATTTCACAAATCTGCATAGGTGGCAAAATGACATAGAACGATATGTACATATTGTACCAATGCCAGTTTCCTGGCCTAAGGTGTAACCACTAGGGAAAAATCCAGAGGGGGGCACCTAGGACCTCTCTGTACTATCTTTCCAAGCTATTGAGAATCTGTAATAATTTCAAAATCAAAAGTTAAAAAGAAAAAACCCTTTGAAGGTTGTTACAATTCAGCAGTTCTTGAACCACATAAGGCAGAAACATGGGCGCTGCAATCAGATGGACCCAAAGTCAAATGCCAGCCCAGCCAGACTGATCTGAGGGCAGTCACATCTCTTCTCTGGCCCTCTGTGTTCTTGTTTGTGGAGTGGGGCTCATCAGCCTTTCCCATAGTGGTTTGAATAGAGAATGACATAAAGACTAATCTGCCTAGCTCAGCCCCTAGCATGTGGTAGGCAATACACAGCAGCCAATAAAAGTAGCAAGAGGTGAATACTTGCAGTGCTGGGGTCAAGGTCAGGTGCTAGAGCCAGCCTCTCTGGTATTGAATGCTGGCTCTGCTGCTCCCCTGCTGGGTGACACTGGGCAGGCTACTTGGTCTCTCTGGCCCTCACTTTCCCTCTCTGTACAATGGAGACAATAACAGTACCTGATCACAGGCTAGTTTGGGGGATTCATTAGGCAAATGCTCCCAAGGCCCTGCGGGCAGTCCCTGGTACTTGGCAAGAATGGTGGGGAGCCTGGTTCCATGGGCGGGATGGGGGGCGCTGGCCATGCAGTGAGGTCTGTAGCAGCATCACCCTTGGCAAGCTCCATGGAAGGTTCCCTCCACAGTCCTGCAGCTGAGGATGGACCCCACCCTGGCCAAGCAGGACATCCGATCCCAGGCACAAAGAGAGGTTGAGGGCACCCCTGCCCAGAGAACTTGGGCTCCAGCCTCTCTCCTGTCCTCCCTGAGGAGTGAGGCAAACCTGAACTGGATTCCATGTGGAATGGACTTGGGGGTCCAGCATCCGGGGAGAAAGGAAAGAATACAGTTTTCATGGTCAGTGAAAGAGATAATAAAAACAGTAGGGCCTCAGCGGTGGACTCGAGAAAGGTTGGAGAAGTCGCTGTGGCCCTGGACTTGTATTCCATAGTTCTGTCATGGTTCTAGGATGCCTAAAATTCCATTGTCTCCAAGCCTATCTTTTAGGTTAAACACTGCTTCTGTGTTCTGTTCCCCTTTTCAAAACTAGAGGAGTGACATGTTAAGCCAGTAATGTGTGCATTGATCTACAACAGGGTTGAGGTGAGGCATGCTAATAGCAGACTGAGGAGGCCCCGGAACCAGGGGGAAGAATACCGAAGCCTCCCTCTGCCTGCCCTGCCAGCTCTTGCTGATAAGCTATTTAAAGGCCTCCCCTCCCTGGCCCTCTTGATGTAGATCCATCTGAAGAGTTTCAGGGCTGCAGTCTTTATTTAATGCAGCTCTCAGCCTGGCTGCATAGGCACCCTGAGCTGAGAAGAGGCTGGCTCCTGGCAATGCCTAAGAGCAAGGTAAGCGCGTGGGGCCTTGACTAGGCAGAGGGACAGGGCGGCGAATGGCCGTGCTGAACAGCTTGGTGCCTGCTGGGATGACGGAGCAGGCTGGAGGTGAACATCTCTACGCTGAAGGAAAAGAGCACCTCAGTTTCAAATGAGCTGGTAATTGGGTGAGACGGGAGAGGTTTCATTAAGTAGCAGCTGAGAATAAACCAGACCAGCTTCAGGAAATGAGGGATGTGTTGGTTCGCAGAGCACTCTAGTCTCAGGTATGGTTGGATCCAGGGTTCCTTGTGGAACCACATAGTTATTCCTCAGATCACATGCCAGGAGGATGGGATCTGCTGAGGGCCCAGTGAGGTTGGGGTGGCTGTCACATCCTACTCAATCCTTGTAGAGGGCAGGGGCTGCAGGTAAGGCCAAGGAATGGCTAGGAAGTCCAGGATAGCTAGGAAGCAGGCAGAATGCCAGCTTATAATGTCAGCCAAGCCTGCATTCACAGACTTGCTCCCACTCCTCCCTCCCTCTCAACAGTCTGTGCAGGTAGAGTCTCTTCTTTCCACTTGACAGATGGGAACACCGAGGTAGGGCAGCTTGCTCAGTACCCAGTGAGGGATTCCAGCCTAGCTCGTATTTTATTCTGAGTTCTTCCTCACTCTTCCCAGTCTAGCTGCTACTGATCTCTCCTGTGTCCCTCACCCTGGCCCCTGATATTCCGGAGCACTGAGACTCCTAGATTTGAGACCTTCAAAAAAAGATTTTTAAGAGTTTGCTCTCTCTGATCTTCGGGATGTGCCCAAAGTCACACAGCTGCGATTAACAGAACAGACTAAAATCCAGGTCCACCATCGTCACCTCTCATCTGCCCTTCAGTGTGGGAACTTGTTCTTACCCACGTGGCCGCAGTCTCTACCCGCCTGCCAGCCTCAGTTTCCCACCACCTCATGGGAAGGGTAACCTGGGGCAGTTCTGGAGGGCCCTGTGGCTCTGGCCTATTGATTGATGGGTTCTGATGCCACAGCTCTGTGTGTGTGTGTGTCTTACTCCTCCTCTACATTTTTCTTTCCCACTACAATTGCTTTATTGTAATTCTTTAGAGGTAATTTTCTTCTGTTACTTTAGTTCTTCAGTTAACACCCTCCAATTAATTTCTGAGCTCTTGAAAGTTTTCCTACAAGTTGCCCTAAGAACCCTTCCAGTGTACCCATTGCCTGCAGTCACAGCGTCTCTGGCAGCGTGGCCGCCGCTTCACGCCTACTGCCTCCAAAACACTTCGCACATACCGGTTGCGCTTGGTCTTCATAATAACCTTAGGAGAGTGGCCTCATTTAACAGAAAAGAAAAATCAAGGCTTAAAAAGGTAAAGTCGTTTACTCAAGTGCCTAGTATGCGTAGAGCTGGGACTTAAGCCTCCATCTCCAGGTGCCTTCGGAAGCCCTCCTCCCGGTCCAGCCAGAACTTATGGTGGCTGTCACTCCCGAGGGCACACCTGTCCCGCCAGAGGCAGAGGGAGCCCTGAAGGGACCTTGGTGGTTGCGCCAGCCCACCTGGGATGATTCCTTGGAGCCCATTCCTCTGCCCTGCTCTGAGAAACCTCCCTGGCATGTGGGAGGAAATGAAATCCAGGGTCTCAGCAATCCATACACAGACCGAGAAAAGACAGTGGCAGCTATAGCATCTCTGGAGGAGAGGAGGAGGAGGGGAGAGAGAGAGAGAGAGAGAGAGAGAGAGAGAGAGAGAGAGAGAGAGAGAGAGGGAGAGAGAGAGAAGAAAAGAATCAACACTACATTTGCAGAGAAATAAAAAATGATTTCAAATTCTATTTTCCTGTCCCTCTCAGCACATCCCCTGGTACTATTTTATCTAGTAAATAGAAGGCCTAGTTGTTATTCTCAATTATGATATTAATTCTCTGAGTGACCCCGGGCTACTTTCCTCCCTTCTTGTATCCCGTTACTCTGTCTGTCACCACCTGCTCAAGGACAAAAAGATGTTCTCACAGGAAGGAAGCTCCCTGTGGCTGAGTGACCTGGGCTCTCGTTACCCAGCAGGCACTGCAGGGAGGGACAAGGGCAGCCTTTGGGGGTGGACAGATAGTGGCTCCAGGTACCAGCTCTCGTTTTCCACTTCCCTCTCCTTTCCTGACTGCAGACCCTCCCTCCTAATTGCTTTCACCCTTATTAGTTTCACAGCTCCCTCTGCCAATCTCCCTGTCTTGTCCCATCAGATTCTGTAATTTTGCCAGCCCCCCACACCCCAGCATTGCAGAAAACATGGACAAAAATTCCCAGCTGGGCACCAACTTCCACCATCATGTGGCTGGTTTGATATTATTTCCCTATTTTTCCAGCTATCTGCCCTCCTTGGGGGACAAGGTTGCCACAGGTAATTGGCCTTGCATTTGTTTACCTCAGCACTCCACAGCTCCTCTCCCTCAGGTGTCTCCCTGTCTCCTCCACCCCACTGTGGCTCCCTAAGCCATCTGGAGTTGGGCCCTCAATTCCCTTCTCCCACCACGTGTGAACTGGAGAAGGCCAGTTTGAGCACCATGTGGGAGGCCCAAGCTTTCCGCCAACATGGGCAACTGGATTCAGAAAATAGCTCGTCGGTAACAAAGAGAAAAAAAAAATCCCCAAATAATAAACTGCAGAGACCTGGGCTGAAGATCTGCAAATACAGATGAAAACAAGTCCCAGATGAAAAATTCTAATGATTTTTGCTCTTGTTCAGAACTGAAGACTAATTTTAAAATATTGGTCCTCAGGAAAGAAAGGGCTCTGGTGGAGACCTGAGCTGAATTCCAGCCTGCAGGAGACAGAGCTCAGCAGCCTGGGAGGTTCTGAGTGCTCACACAGGCAGAGACCCTTGCCCCACCTCTGGTCTCCCCCAGAGTACCTTAGGACCCCAGGGACAGACAGCCCCACAAGGCAGGCACCAAGCATTATCTTTTATTGTTGCTTTGAATGGAGAAGGACATTGAGGCTTCCTGGGATGATCATCCTGGGCAGATGGGCTCCACGTCTTCAGGGGCCGAGGTTCCTGGTCTTCCTGTAGAATCAGGTGGCAGTCTCTGCAGGGACAGAGATTTCTGCAGCTTAGGTAGGCCTTTAGGTCAGATCTGTACCAAATCCTCTCCTGAGACCCGAACGTCAAAATACTTACTAAGGGAAGGGGCCAGCAGGGAGCCACAGGGAAGCAGCAGGTCCAGGTGCCCCTGGAGGCTGGGGGGGCCATAGTAGCTGGGACAGGGAAGTTGGGGATGCCTGGAGCCAGGGAGAAGCTACTCACCACTTGGGATGGAAGTGCCTTACTATATTGGCAACTGGCTTGTGCCACCAGCTGCCCTCGAGATTGTCAACACTGCTTCTGGCTGCAGACTTGGCATACACCTTCCACAGAAGCTGAACTTGCTTCCACATGCAGCTTCTGGTCCTCATGCACACAGACCTGGGAGGCCTGGAGGAAGAGGAGAGGCTGGGCTCTAGGGTCACTTGCCTGCCTGGCTTCTCCACCTCAGTTTCCTTGTCCTGGAGTTGGGAGCAACCCCAGTCCCTGATGCTTTGGAATGCCGGGTAGATAAGATGACCAAACACTTGGCCTAGAGTAGTGATGGTGAACCTTTTTCAGCGTTCTATGATAAAACAGCCCCACTGCAGTACGCGTGCCATCGGTTCTCCATCTCTGGCATAGAACCTAGCAGGAGGCTGTAACTCCAGAAATGCTCCTCGTACTCCTAATTTCCAAGCCTGCTCTTCTGGGGCTCAGTGGTAACATGCTTGCCTAGCATGTGCAAGACCCTGGGTTTAATCTCCAAAGTGGCAAAAAAACAAAATAAAAAACCACCAAACTTGCCCACCCCAGCTTTCCTCCTGTGAGATATGTGACCACCGAGCAGTGAGCTGAGTTATCCTAACAAACAGATCAGCAGCCGTGCACTGGATGGGACAGGGACACCACAGCCCCAGTGGCCCTCTCCACCCAGGCCTCTCAGGAACAGCCTGCAGAGTGACTTGTGAAGCACCATGCATAGGACAGCACCTCCCTTAGGCTTGTGTCTTGTATGTGACAGTACAGGTGGGCCAATCTGCCTCGTTTACCTGCCAGGCTCCCTGGCTGGGTTTCTCCAGACCTCCACCCACCTTAGGGCTCAGTAGAAGGACTGGAGGCTTCCTGGAGAAGGCTTTTTCCAAGTGAAGACTGAAGGGGAGCTGGGATCACATACCATCCTAGGAGAAGACACCCATCCAAACTCCCATGTGGAAGGGCTTCTCCTCTGAGCCTTGCTCATCTCTATCTACCATCTCTTCCAAAGCCAGCCCTGTCCCTCTGCATTAGCTTCTCATTCCCCGCTCTGCCTGGGTCCCACGATGGAGACCCCATCACCTTCTGGGTGGTCCCACCCACGTGTGGGAATTACAGGGAAGGGCTTGAACTTGCTCCTGTCTGCCTGGGAAAACACATGGAGGGCTTTCATATTCCATTGACTGACAGCAGCCATGGTGCAACAGGCATTGATCTTCTCAGTTTTGGGAGGACAGGGGAGGGAACTAGGTTGGGCACTGGGGGGATGACGATACTGGAGGGACTATTACAGCAGTGGCGGCTCTGGTCCCAGGCCAGGACGGTGTCGTGCCACCTCCCAGTCAAAACCTGGAGTCCCTGTAGCTCCTGCACCTGAGGTAGTTGGGGTGCTTGTTAATCACACAGACTCTGGACCTCGCCTCAGATCCACCCAGTGAGAGGCACCTGAGCTAGGGCTGTGAGAGTGAGCGGGGAAATAATGACTCCAGCAACTCTTTCGCTTCAAAACATTTGGGACCCACTACCTTAGACTGATGTGTCACATCTATGCGGATAGCTTCCCCCGTAACTTTCTCCTTCCCTACCTCAGCCTGTCTGGGTTTGAGCCACTTACAAGTGGTAGGAGTTTGGCTGGGTGTTTCATATCGCTACCTCAGTTGCCACATCTGTGAAAGGGGAGAGAAGTAGAACCTGCCTCCTCTGTCAGCCTCCTCAGAGCTCTGTTTCCAAGGCAGTGGAAGACATCTTGCTCCAGGGGTCCCTGAGAACAGCCCGGATAGGTGGTGTCACAGGTGGAAGCCTGTCCCTGTATCATTCCACTCCTACCACATACCAGGTAGTGGCATCGGTCAGGGGCGGGACGAGGTCTGCAGGCAACATTTGGGGGCTTCGGTTTTGACCTTCACACCACACTTGTGTTGGGAAAGTTCATTCTCCATGCTGGGACATAGTTCTTGCCCAGGCAGGCAAGGCCTGTTTCATGGTGTCAGGATGCAAATGATAAAAATAGTAAATCCATGAAACAAACATAATAACTGCTGTGAATGCAGGAAAAAGCTGGGGCAAATGGAGAGTGATGACTGGCACAGGAGGGGCTGACTTGCTGGGAAGCTGGCACTTGAGCTGAAACATATAAACAGCAGTTGAGCATCCCGGGCAGAGCAGACAGTGTATGCAAAGGTCCTGGGGCAAGAATGGGAGGAGAGTGCTAAGAGAACCGAAAGCTGGTTGATGTGGCAAAAGGGAGAAGCAATATGGGAAGATGAAGTCAGAGAGGTGAGCAGCAGACAGATTTGTGGAGCCTGCAGGGTTTACTCTAAGTATGAGGGGAAATTTATCCTAGCTGGGAGAATTAAATGGGATGAGTGAAGACAAGTACCTGGGCTTAGACTGGTGCTCAGTGAGTTGTTCTTTATGCCCTCCCTCCATGACAGCTTCACCCTGGCTGAGACTGTATGGTCACGTGGTGACTGGGGTTCCTAGCCCAGAACCACCTGAAGATTATTCCTAAGTCTGGACACAGGGATCCCATTCAAACGATGTCAGGGTGTGTTTGTTTCACTCTCCAGTTTCCATGCGCAAGGCCACCAGGCAACAGGAAAGCAAACTCCATCCTTCCTCTGTTTCCGCAAACCTAACACACAGCCGGGCCCTTCAGCCTCTGAGGTCCTTGGATGCCGTAACCCAGGGAGGGACAGGGAGTTCTGGCTCTCTCCCCTCCTGCTTCCTGGTGGGGCTTGGTGTCCGCCACGTGAGTGTCTGTTTGCCTCTCATCCAGGGGTGGGCGGACCAGTCACCTGCCCGAGGGGTGTGCCAACCCTCTCCGGAGGCCTGGCTCTGGGGAACGCAGTGGGCTGCAGGGACAAGGAAAGGGAAGGAAGGAGGCAGAGGCAGCACCGGGAGGGAGGGCGACTGTTGCCATGGAGGGAGCCGCAAGGTATTCTGGGATGTGCATTCTCACTGCAGAGGACCGGGGTGGGGAGGCGGTGGCTGGGGAAGGTGAAGGGAAAGCCAACATCATTCTTTTGTCCTTGGCACTTTCCTGCATCCTGGCAGACAGTGAATGGTCCCCCGACATGTCCAGGGGCTGGTCCCTCAGCAGCAGGCCTGGCCCCCCACCTCAGCCAGGCCCCCTCGGGGGTCCCCTCCCCGGCCTGCTGGTCTGTCTTGTGTACAGAAGGCAGCCAGTGGCCCCTTTCCAGGAGGCCTGTTTACCAGCACGACAACAGTAAATTAGTGCTCTTAAAAGGCATTCAGCGTTTATCCCAGCAAACATACTCACCGCAAAGGGGGCCTGAGATGCCTTTTCCCCGGAATCTGCTGAAATGGGGTTTGCTGTGCATCTTAATTGACTTCCTTCCACCCACCACATTAAATGCATTTAATCTACTCTTGCAAATGGCTAATTTTGAAAATCCGCTTATCAGAATTAGGTCCTCAACATCCATATTTATTTACTTTTCATTTTCATAATCTCCCCCCAACCCATGTGTGTGACTGAATTCTGTTTTCTATTGTCTGGCTCTATCTCACAAGTCCTGGGGCCAGGGTGGGGGACAAGGGCCAGGTTAGGAACAAACTGGAAATGGAAACATGGCAGGGAAGAGAGGGACAGGCTCAGAAATCCACTTCGGGGATCAGAAGGCTTGGCTGTCCCAGTGGAAGCCGTCCTCGGGTAATTATGAAAAGCTGAGGCTTGAGCAGAATGCCATTAAGGAGATGAGAGTGTCTTGATGGAACCCCGGCTCTTGGAATAAAATTCTATTTTTTGGTTTTTATGGTTTTTGCTGTGCGGGGCATCAAACCCCAGGCCTCGTGTGTGCCAGGCAAGTGCTCTAGCACTGAGCAACATCTCCAGCTACCTCAAGAAGGATCAATAGCCACAAGGGCAACGTGCAAGAAAGTAGTAGGGATGAACTACGTTTTCCTCCTGTGGGGGGAGGGGCAGCTTCATGCTAATTGTTTTACCCCTAACACTGCGGCAACCCAGCTCAGGGAGTGAGCGCCGCGTGTTATGGATGAGAAAACTTCTGCCACGGTTCAAACCCAAGTTCATGTTCCATTTGCACATTCTCTCCTTTGTATCATCTTGTCAAGTGTGCAAGGGATGGCTTCTCCATTTGTGTATGTTCGTGCAGAAAAAACAAGGGCTCAATGGAGAGATGGATTTGGGGAACATGGAGGATGTTGTGCCTGGTTACAGTCTGCGCAGCAAGAGCATGGATTTTTACATGGCCTTTGTAAAAATCAGATCACAGATGCTGATTGTGTGATAAGAGCAGTTAAAGACCTGGGAAGAGTGGGTAGGCCAGTCGACCGCTGCAGAACTTAACAGTATGTTTTATTGCCTGTCCCACATGCATGAGCTTAACTGGAACTTACTCAGAGTAAAAGTCTGAATTTTATTTCATTTCTTTCTGACATTGATGGACCAGGAGATGGTCTGCCGAATCCTGGGATGGAAGGATGAAACAGATATGTATTTAGCCAGGGAAAGCTCACATTTGGAGGATTTTAAAAGAAAGGCTTTCAGAACAACAAAGACTTAACACGTACGTGGGAGACAAATTTATTTTCTCAAAGAACAGCCAAGTTAATTTGTAGCCACCTTAGAAAACCAAAGGGCTCCTGAAGAATAAATACTTTCAGATGTAGTGGGAATTTCTAAAGCATAAGATATTACTTACATCTTGGTAGTTGAGATTAGGCCTGAATTGTCAGCACACCTGAGCCTCAAAGCTGCAATTGCGCCACGTTCACTTCACAAACTTGGACAAATTGGAGCCTCAGTGTCCTCCTCTGTAAAATGGGTGCTATGGTAAATATCTATCAGTAAGGTCATGGAGATTTAAATTAATGCTGTGTGTGGCATTTTCAGTGCAGCGTTTAAGAGGACATGAATCTAACAATTAAATAGTAAGCATTAATGTAGGGGCTGGGGTATATCTCAGTGATAGAGCACTTGCCTAACATGTCCAAGCACCACAAAAAAGAAAGCATTAATATGTACGTTAATCGTACATTAATTTACTCAATTGAACTCAGGAAATAGAATTTGTAGAGAAATAAACACAGATAAACTATTTTCCAGCATAAATAACACATTTGTAAAGCACCTGGAAAGCTAATTAAACAGGCAATAGGTCTCTGGGCCCTAGTGCCAGGTATTGGGTGAACAGCAAGGTGGACGAAAGATGTGCCCAGGTTAGGATGTCTCCTTCATTTCTCCAGCCCCCATTTTTCACCCTTTTGACTTCCTGCTTCTCTCTGGAATTGAGAGATATCCTTAGAATGTTGTACTAAAGTACATTGCTTTGGTCCTGAAAATAACCTGTGCTTGTTACCCCCACACCTGAGAATAGGAATCTTAAATTTCCTCCCAGGTGAGGGGTATGTGGGTGGCATCTGAGGAAGGGAAGCCGTGGGAGCCCGAGTCTGTGAACACATGGAGGAAGCAGGCAGGATGGGAAGGCGACACCTGTGGGCGTGGGTGCGGGAATCTGTGAATGAACTAGCCTGTGTGTATACGGGAACCAGGTGTGTGGAAGAGGGTGGCCCAGAGGGAGTGGAGTTGTCTTAGATTTTCTAGAGTCAATGGTTTGTAAGAAAGCAGATTTAATACAGGACATTTATAAGTTACAATATTCACCCACAAGCCAAATGCAGGAAGTGCCGAATGTCTGTCTAGGCACTGGAGACCCAAAAGATCCAATCAAGGGCTGGGAGCCCACGGCACTGTGCCATGTACGTTCGTGTCTGCAGGTGATGGCTGAAGAAACCTTTACTGGAACCAGGATACGATGCTTGCTGCAGAGATGATGACCAGAGCTCCCCCAAGGCAACAGCAGCCATCCTCAACGATAGCAAGGCCCCGAGCTCCTTCCTCGACGAGAACAGCTGAGTTCCTTTCAGGAGAACCAGCCGCAGCAGAGCTTCTCCTGGAAAACGGCCCGCCAACTATCTTCTGCTCCCATTCTGCTTTATTTTGCATCAGCAACAACCCTCAGGTGGATCCTCTACGCCCAGCATGGCACCAACTCAGTCCAGCTGGGCGGTCTGGCTCAAACTGACCACAATAAATCCACCACAGGTATGATCAGTAAAAGCCATCCCTCCAGCACCCAGGGTGGGCCAGCGTCAGACAGGCTCCTGTTATTTACCCGGAGGTCTAAAGAGAGAAACTGTAGAACCAAAAGCTTGGGTAGGCGAGAGGGCGCGTGGTCAGGCCTCCGAGCCATGACGGATACTCTGGGAGGATGTGTGTGCTTCCACGGGGTACATGTGGACCAGCTTTGGAGGTAGGCAAAGTGAATGTGCTGTGTGGACCCCAGAGAGGGTGAGCCAGCCCAGAATCCTGCAAGCAGAGTCTAGAGCCAATAAGCTGGGCCAGGGGAGCGAGGCCACAGAGGGAGGACAGAGCAGACCCAGAGGGAGGATGGCGGCTTGGCCACAGACTGAGGCCACAGGACTCAGGGCGGGGAGAAGGGAGGGCAGGGTGAGGATCTGCAGTGAGGGTGCTGCACGAATTCCAGGTATTTATAGTAGTATCTGCTGATTTTGAAAGCTGAGTCAAGCTGCATTTAAAATATGAGGTTACATTCTGGTGGAAAGAATCAGGCCCCTTCCTTGTAGCTAACATAAACGTTTCAGAGGGAGGCTCTCCATGTGGGAGTGAGTGGCCGAGACAGCAGGCGCTGGCTGGGAACCCCCCACCCCAACTTCACGTCTTCAGTCCTCAGTTCCTGTCCCTATGACTGTGGGATTTGCCTGAGATGACACGTCTTGTGCTCCAACTCGGACTCAAGCAGAATAAAAGTTTCCTTTCCTGGGTTCCTTCCTGGGTTCCACACCTGGGTGGGGCTGAAATTTTTTAAGAATTCTGCATGCTTATGCACATGCATGTGTATGTGCATGCACATGTAGTCACACAACACACACAAGAAGTACTAAAAGTATCTTCCTGTGATTCATTCCACCTCCTCTTTGTTTGGTTTTGTTTTCTTTCTTTTTTTTTTTTTTTAGACAAGGACTCACTCTGTAGTTCAGGTTGCCCTTGAACTCACTATGTACTCCAGGCTAGCCTTGCACCCGTGGTAATTCTCCTGCTTCAGCCTCCCACGTACTGGGATTACAGGAGTATGCCACCGTGCCTGGCTCACCCCCTGTACTTATTACCCAGGTCATTTTTGGTTGCAAGTGACAGAAAATCCAACCCAAACTGGTTTATGAAAAAAAAAAAAAAAAAAGCACAAGAGAGAAATGTACTGTATTGGCTCGCACAACTGAGAGGTCCCAGGGTGGTCTTCAGGAACAGCGGCACCCAGGCCTTCAGTGCAGTTTTTAAGATTCAGTTTGTCTCTCTTTAAGGTCTGCCTTCTTCTGGGGAGGCTTCAATCTCAAACTTGGCTTGGGGGCCCGTAGAATCTCTGAGCTCCCCCCTGTGGCAGCAGGATGACGGCTGCACCTCACACTCCAGCCTGCTGGGGTCAACTTCCTGAGGAGGAACAGAGAAGGACCCTGAAGGCCTCCCTAGAAATGGAGCCAGTACCTCTCGCAGGTCGGTCGTTCTGTCTGGGGTACAAAGTGAGCTGATTGACTGGGGTCCCAACCACTGACCACTGGTGGCACTCATGGGGGTATGACAGTCTGCTACCAGGGGCACTGAGTGCATGGCAGGTAGCAAGCCTCAGAGATCCACTACAGCCACGGAGGAGGGGGGACATGCAGGGCCACCTTTCCAGTTGTGTGGCCTCTCTCGCCACACTCTCCTCTCCCATGCATCTGGGGAGGCAAGTGGGGCCTTGAGGGGGAGCCCAGCTGGTATGTTAGAACTGTGCCTGCCAAAGGAAAAGGGACTGAGTAAAATTGGTGCAAGGGGCAGGAATGCAGTCTGGCTGGCAGTGGTGGCCACTTGTTATTTTCTAGGGGATCATTTTCCGCCATTTTCAGGCCATTACCCCAGTTCCTCCTGTGTATCTGGGTAACTCAGGCACCCACCTCCTGGGGCAGAAGCAAAAGCACCAGGTTTCCATCTTGAGGGCCAGATGAAGCCAAGATCGGGGTCTGGGGCTGGAGCTCTCCTGTCACATTCCTGCTCCTGGGACCATGGCTCTTGCTCAGGTATCTTGGAGAGCAGGACAGCAGGAGGCCACCCCATCTCTCCCCAGCTCTGGGATTGGAGCGGTCATGGCAACACACTGACAAGGCTGTTCTGCTTCCTGCTCATCCCCAGCCTGGTCATGGAGCCCCCCTCCTTTTACTTCCATTAGCCTCACTGCATCTTCCTGACACATCCACAAAGTCCAAGGCAGCCAGCGTCACTTCATTCCCAGGACTCCTGCCCCGTCCACTCCAGAGCTGGTCTAAAAGGAGCTGTACCCAGCCCCAGCGGGGAGAGGACTTCACAAGTCCCTTGCCTGGCCCCTGGCTTCCAGTCCTTGGCCAGATTCCAGTGGAGGTAGCTGCTCTCAGACACAGCACTGCTCTCATAGCCGAGGTCAGAAGAGCCTCTTCCAAGGGGCTCCCCGCTTTAGACCCTCTCAACAGTCTTAGTTCCTGGCCTGAGTAAGAAGTTTGTCCCTGACTCATTGGTGGGACCTTGGCAAGTATCCCGGTGAATAAGTTCACTCACATTGAAGTTCGAATCAATGTGTTTATCTCCCCCTACCCGCCTCTGCACTAACTGAATTTCTTCTCCTTGCCCTGAGAGTGTCTTTCCTCTCCCACCCTCCACAGTCTAATGAGTCACTTGCTGCAGAATTAGGCACCCAGGCTGCAAAGCCTGGCTCAGAGAGCCTTCAGAGGAAGACACTGATGGATGACACAGTGTGTGTCCCCAGAGACCACACACTCAGCTGGGGCTGGAGGAAAAGGAGGTGGGAGGGGCTGGGCTCCTGTCAGGTGCCTTCCTTTCTCTCCAGTGTCCCCTTCCTTTTTCTTTTCCAGGAGCACCAGCAGGTCACCACGTGGAAGCTGTCTGAGTAGCCTCTGGAGTCCACCATCCCCATAGCACATTCTCCATCAGTGCTCTCGATAGGGGTGAAGCTGTGTGAGCCCCAGAATCACAGCCCACCATCCAACTCAGGACATCTGCAAATGGAGGGCGGGCAGTCAGAAAGCCTTGTCCTGCCCCATGCCGTGTGGGAGCCACAGTCACACATTGTGTTAGAACATTCCAGTCAACGACAGACTGCACATACAATGGTGGTCCCATAAGATGACAATGGAGCTGAAAAGTTCCTATCGCCTAGCAACATTGGAGCTGACATAATGTCGTCATAGCACAGCGCATTACTCATGTGGCTGTGGCGACACTGGAGTCAACAAAGTTTGCTGCCAGTCATATAAAAGTAGAGCGCATACAATTATGTACAGTGCATAACACTTGCTAAGTGGCTGGTTTATGTGTTTGTTGTGCTACACTTTTTCTCATTTTTAAGAGTATATTTCTTCTACTTATAAAGTGTGAGGCAACAGCCTCCCCATCTCAGGTTTACAGCATCATTTTCTCTCGTGCATGACCTTAACAGGTGTTATTAGTTCATCATGGCCCTAGGAGCGACAGGCTGTGCCATGTGTACATATGCCATATAGACCTGATGTGTAGTGGGCTGCACCATCTAGGTCTGTGTACGCCCTGCGATGTTTGCACAATGATAAAACCTTCTGCCAATGCATCTCTCAGCACAAATCCCCATTGTTAAATGTCACGTGACTGTAGCTCATGGTAAGACACAGCACAGAGTCACAAAGTGAGAGGCAGCCCCGTACATCTAAGGAAATAGCTGGGCTCTCTTTGGGGCCAACCTGCCATCCCTAACTCTGGCATCTGTGGGAGAGTTACTCACACCCAGTAGAGGGTGATGCAGTCACCCTGAGAGCTCTGCTCCAAGGCTGTACCTGTCAATCAATGGGTGGGGTGCGAGCTGCTGGGAATGCTGCTGCTGGGGCCCAGGGTGCTCGCTGGAGGAAGAGAAGGCTTGGAAAGGACACCCCAGAGACCAAACTCCTGTGGGCCTGCAAGCATTTCTTGGAAACTCCAGGCCAGGGTGTTCAAGTCTGCTCCACAAATCTCTCAAAGCTCTGCTGGAGTTTCCCAAGATGATTCCAACTTGTTCACCTGACCCCAAGCTCCCTGAGGATGGCAGCTCAGTGTACAGCAGAAAATCTGTACTCTGTACGTCTTCATTACGATTTGCTGGAGACAAGTCTTCCCCTAAACAGATGCAACATGGCAGGTTAGTTACTGTCTGGCACAAAGATTATGCCACTGCTCACATACATGACCTGCACTGGTCCTGTCCAAAATCAGACAGAAGTCTATTTACATGTCAGAGTTAAAAGGGCCCAATGATGTATTGTTCTGGTGGTTTCTTTTATGAAAACAGCTTTGAAGTGTTCCCTATTTTTTACCTAAAGCTCACTTTAAGTGTGTTCCATTTTGAACTTGGTAATTTATTTGAGGGCTACTACTATATCTCTGCTCTCTGAGTGTTGCGATGGCTCTGGGCTAAAAGCAATAACCAACCTCAGAAGAAGATGGAGAAAGGCTTTGTGTCGCAGAGTGTGCCTCCCGAATGGGAAAAATTGCCAGAGACCTCAGGTGGGAACAGCAGCAAGTTGCCTTCTGTCAGGGGTATCTTAGGCCACCTTTCATCAAAGGAGGCAAACATTTCTGCATAAAAACAACCAGCAGCCACAAAGCAGGAGATTTCTCTGCATGCAGATCTGTTGGCAAATACCCTGGTAATCATGAACAACATTCAAATAGCAACTGGGCCAAGTTTCCCAGCCCATGAGTGGAGGTCCTCTGTGTCTGGATGTGCACTGCGTGTTCTTGCCACCAGGTGAAGCAAATTTACCTCGGGGCTACTCGGGAAGTATGGAGGGGCATGTGAAATCCATTGTAAATTATAATAGTTATTTGTTTTGTTCATCTGTAGCAGAAAAAAATTTCTAGCACAGCAAACCTGTGATTTCATGCTTTCTATTGTTCAGGATGAGGAGAAAGCAAATATTTAAATCAAAAACAAGCCCTTTTACTGAAAGCATGTCAATGGAATACATACGTGGGACATGGATATGGCAAGTATCACAAGAATGTCATGCAAACGACTGAAGTTTGGGGAATGTGGCTTTGTGTTTTGTTGCTCTGGTCCTCAGTACAAAAGCACACACTTGCTCTGAGCTCCCTGCTCCTGCCTTCTGTTACAGCAATCAGGGCTTCTGAAGCCCACAAGCAGCCAGAAAGCAGGGAATGATAAATATTTACAATGCAATGTGGAGTCAGGATATGGAAAAGTATTATTTTTTTTCTCAATAACAAAAAATTTTGGTCTCATCTACAAAGTAGGAATAATCAAGCCATGAATTAAAGATCAAAGGAAACTTTGAGAACATGTGGTGAAGTCCAGCCCTCTTACCCACTTCACAGGTGAGGAAACTGAGTCCCAGAGATGAAAGTGACTTGCTTAAGGTCGTGCAAAAGTTAGAAAGCTCTTTTTAGATCAAAGACAAAAAGCCTAAGTTCCTGGAAATGTAACAAATGCCTGTACATCAAAAAGAAGAAAGATCCAGTAGAAAAATGGAAAAGGGCTTCAAAGAAAACACAAACACCATTTAAATATCAGAAAAGATGCTCAACCTCATGCATGATAAGAGAAATGCAAATTAAAATTATATTGACACATCTGCTTCTAGCAATGATGGACTAGCTTGTATCAGGCCAATCGTCCTGCTGGGAACAATTAGGAAATCTGGATGAAATATCACAAAAACAACTGTTTGAAGATTTTGGAGCACTACCAAGGCTCTGGGATCCCAGAGAGAGGGAAGCCTGGTGTTTGGTAGTGCTCCGCCTCTTGTGGAATTTGCTAGCTCTAAAGCTGTGGTTGAGAGGCTAAGAAGAGCTTTGGCAACATCATAGGCCTGGGGAGACAGAAATTGAAGTTCGAGGACTCTTAAAACATAAAGACCCTATTTGTACACCACGTTCACAACAGGTCAAAGGTAGAGGCAACCAAGGAACCAAACAAAATATGGTACTACATCCAAAAGAATATTACTCAACTTTAAAAAGGAATGAATATCTGATACATAGCATGACACAGATGATCTTGAGCACACAATGCTAAGTGAAATAAACCTGATAGATGCAGACAAATATTGTATGATTCTGCTTATATGAGATGCCTACAGTAGTCAAACTCGGTGACAGAAAGCAGAGTGGTCATTGTCATAGGGGCTGAAGGAGGGAGGAATGGGGCGCTGCTGTAAATGGGTACAGAGTTTCAGTGGGAGGAGATGAAGTTCCGGAGATGGATGGTGGTGATGATGATACAATGTGAAAATTCTTAATGCCACTGAGCTGTATACTTAAAAATGGTACAAATGGTAAATTTTATGTTATGTGTGTTTCAGCACAATTTAAAAAAAAAAAGCAAGAACTCTGGTAAACAGTATAGGCTTTATTTGAGACCCCAAAGGGCTGTACCTAGGAGTAAGGGGAGAAGAAGTAAGCAAACCCTTTCAAAGACAGAAGCCCCATTTCAAATCATCTTAATTCTCGATTGGATAAATGCAACTTGAGATCACTGGTGCTCCTATCTTAGCAGAAGTAAAAGTAAATCTTCCTTGGGGGAAGACAGCAACATCCAGAACCTCAAATGATCTTTTCCGTGTTTATCTATTATGCCTGATACTCAACAAAAACCAGAAATATAATAATGGCACAAACATCAAGGGTAAAATCATACATTAGAAATATGTTCACAGGGCTCCAGGTATTTGAGTACAGGAGCTGGACTTTAAAATGACTATAATTAATATATTTGAAAAGTTAGATGACAAGAAGAATTTCAGCAGAGAACTGAAAACTATAAAAAGGAAAATCAAATGGAAATTCTAAAAATGAAAAAAAGGCATGATAAATTTGACAGTAGATGTGCAAGATCTGCACATGTAAAATTTAACACATTGCTGAGAGAAATTAAAGGGGATATAAATAAACAGAGAAATATATTGTGTTTGTGGATTGGAAGATTCCGTGTGGTTAAGATGTCAGCTCTTCCAAACTGATGTACAAATTCAAGGCCAGATATTTTGGTAGAGATCGACAAGCACATTCTGAAACTTAAGTGGAAATATAAAGGATCTAAAATAGTCAAACATTTTGAAAAAGATGAATAAATTGCAGAATTTACATTATCTTATTTCAAGAATTATTTATTATAAAGCTACCCAGATCATGTGCTGTTGGGGTAAAGATAGATGAGTAGATCAATGGAACAGAAGACAGATCCAAGAAATGGACTCCAGGAACGGTTCATTTTTGATGACTCTGGAGGTTGAGGCAGGAGGATTGCCATGAGTTCAAGGACAGCCTGTGCTACATAGTAAGCTCAAGGCCGGCCTGCACCACACCGTGAGAATCTGTCTCAAGAAGAAAAGAAAAGAGAGAGAGAGAGACAGAGAGAGACAGAGAGACAGAGAGAGAAAGGTTTCTGCAATATTTGGATAAATATATGCAAAAACTAAAAATAAATTTAAAAGAAACCTTGATCTTACCTCATACCATATACAAAAATTAAATGGCCTATGATCCTGGAAATTAAAATCTATGATGCTAATAAAATAGACCTAAAAAATTGGGCCTACAATCTTTGAAATGAATTACAGACCTACATGTAAAAGCTAAAGCTATAAAACTTCTGGAGAATTTTAGTGGTCTTACATTTGGTAAGATTTCTTAAATGTGACAAAAAACATAAACTATAAAAGAAAAAAGAAAAAAATTGGACCTCATTAAGTCTGAAATGTTTATATTTCAAAAGACAATATTCTGTTTGGCAATGCCTTAAACATACACTTGCCATATGATAGAGTTCTGTTCCTAGAAGAAAAGATACATGCACACAAATATTTGTCATGAATGTTAATAGCAGAATTATTTATAATAGCCCAGAATTTGAAACAACCTAAATGTCCATCGAATGGCAAGTACATAAACACAATATGGTTATATATATACAATGGAATGCAACTCAACAATGAAGAGATATGAGTTACTGATAAATACAACATAGATAAACCTCAAAAGCATTATGATGAGTGAAAGAGGCAAGACACAAAAGAATATATATTGTACGCTTTTTTTTTTTTTTTTTTTGTGGTGCCGGGGATCGAGCTCAGGCCCTTGTGCTTGCAAGGCAAGCACTCTAATCACTGAGCTAAATCCCCAGCCCCTTTTATGTATTTGAAATTTCTAGGAAAGACAAAACTATAGATATAGTAAACATATTGATGAGTGCTTGAGGCCCATGTTGAAAGTGAAGAATGAGTATAAACAGACACAAGACAACTTTTGGGGGTAATGAGAATGTTCCAAAAGTGGATTGCAGGGATAGGTAAAAAAATGAACTATTCACTAAAAAGTCATTGATTTATGCATTTAGAGTGGGTGAGTTAGATGACAGGTAAATTTTACTTCGTGAATCTGGGAGGGAAAAAAAGAATTTTCTTTAAAACATACATGCCATAGATTTGAGCAGAGCAAGGAAGCACACACACAAACACACACCCAACTACTGAAAATTAAAGACAAAGAGAAGATCTGAAATGCAGCCAGAGATAAAATGCTAACTACTTTTAAAGGACAGCAATAAGATTGATAGCTGATTTCACAACAGAGATAATGAAACCAAGAAGACATTGGCCTGAGAACTTGAAAATACAGGAAAAAAATAATTACCAACCTCAAATTCCGTGAAAAATACCCTTCAGATAATGAAAACACACTTTGAGCAAACAAAAACTATCACTCATTACCAGCAGAAGCACACTGAAGAAAATACTAATTTTTCAGGCAGAATGAAGATATTCCCAGTTAGAAACATCAAGATGTGTAGGGAAATAAGAGTAACTGAAAATGTAAATATGAGGGTAACTTAAATTATTAATGATTATATAAAATAATAAAAATGTTTTAGGGGTTCAAATAGAGAATTAAAATATAAAAGAACAACAGCATGAAAGGTGGGAAAGAAATAAATCTAATTACATATTCTAAGGTCATTGTAACTTTGGGAAGTGATAAAGTTATTAATTTACATTAGAGTTTAATGGGTCAAGATTGGATTTTTAGGCTAATTACCAAAACTAACAAGCTAGTAGAGGAAGAAAATGAAATAAAATAAGAAATTAAGGGGTTGGGGATTTAGCTCAGTGGATAGAGTACTTGCCTAGCAAGCACAGGTCCCTAAATTCAATCCCCAGCACCAGCCAAAAAAAAAGAAATTAATGAAAAACAAGGTGAAAGACAGAATGGTAGATTTAGACCCAAATATAAAGCCAAGAATGGTGGTACATGCTTGTGACACCTGTACTTAGGAGGTCAAAACTGGAGGATCATAAATTCAAGGCCAGCTTTGGCTACATGGCAAGTTCAAAGGCAGCTCATACTACATAGAAATACCCCGTCTCAAAGCCTACTTCCCCAAAAGTTTTTACTATCAGATAAAATGGGCTTTAAACCACAAATTGGCTAGATATAATGAGAGATATTTCTTAATGATAAAGGTTAACTCGACTAAGAAAATACAGTAATTCTCTATGTTTTATATACCTAATTACATAGCCTCAAAATATATGCAACAAAAATAAATAGAGCTAAATAAGAAAAGAGAGGAATCCACAATCATTACTGCAGAATTTTAACATAACCCTCTCGCTAATGTTCAGAACAAACAGACCAAAAAATCAGTGAGGATGTAGAATATTTGAATACTACATTAAACCAATTTTGCCTATCTGACATATGAGATACACTGAACCCCACAACTTCAGGTACATATTTTTCGTATGTATAAGGGACGTTTATTAAGATGAAGCACGGACCCAGTGGAGTGCACACACTTGCTGTCTCAGCTACTCCAGTGGCCGAGGCAAGAGTACCACAACTTCCAGGCCTGCTTGAGCAACTTAATAAGACCCTGTCTCAAAATTTTAGGATTAAGGATGTAGCTTAGGGGTAGAGCTATTGCCTAGCATGTATGAGGTTCTGAGTTCAATCTTGAACACTGCAATAAACAAACAAACAAATAAATAAAAGTTAAAATGAACTGTGGGCCTTAAAGTCAGTCTCAATAAAATTTCATAAGATTAAACATCCTGGACATATTGAGATTAGAATAAAAACCAATAAAGAACTGAAAACAACAAAACCTACCAAATACTTTGAAATATTTATTCTTATAAATACCCTCAACAGAAATTAAAATTATCATGAAAATGACATTTCAAACAGAATGATTATGAAAACATAATATATCAAAACTTGTGGGGTTGGGGATTTAGCTCAAGTGGTAGAGCACTTGCCTAGCAAGCACAAGGCCCTGAGTTTGATCCCCAGCAGCAAAACAAAACAAAAACAAAAACAAAACTTGTGTGGGTACAGCCACAGCTGTGCTTAGAGGAAAATGAGTATAACTTTAAAAAGAAGAAAGACTGGAAATGGTGTATTTATCAGCTCTCTGTTACTATAACAAATACCTTTATAGGCTAATTATAACTTATAATGAAAATATTTTATTTATGGTTCACAGTCTTGGAGGTTTCAATCTATCAGTGGTTGGCTGCATCACTTTTGAGCCTGTAGTGAGGCAGCACATCATGGCGGCAGCACAACATGGCAGCAGCAGGTGGTGAAACTTTTCACCCCAGAGGTGAAAGAGAAGAAGCAGAAGGGGGATGAGTTCCCAGCATCCCTTTCAAGAGCACACCTCCAGTGACCAGAAGACCCCCCAGTAGGCTCCACTCCTCATAAAAGTTCTACCACCTCTCAATAGCTCCATAGACAAGGGACCAAGACTGATACTTGGACCTTTAGGGAACATATTTCCACACGGCAGCAATAAGATTGAAAAATAATATATTTATCTGCTAAAGGAATTTAGAAGGAAAGGAATACTAAGAGCAAAAATTATAGCTAGGGATGTAGCCCAGTGGTGGAGCACATGCTTAGCATGCACAAGGCCCTGGGTTCAATCCTCAGCACTGCATAAAGGAAAAAAAACCCAAACTTTAATAAAATAGAAAACCAACTTACACAACAGAGAGGATCAGTAAAGATGAATTTTTTAAAGGACTGATAAAAGCTCTTAAAAAGCTTGGTTTTTAAAAGAGTACAAGATAAGGCACAAATAGCTAACACCAGAAATGGAAAAAGTGACATCATTATAAGTGCTACAGTTATTAAAGATAAGAGGGCATTGCAAATAACTATATGATAGTAAATTTGAAATTTTAGATTAAATGGAAGAATTGTGAGACAACTACAACTTATAGAACGGCAGAAAAAGAAATGGAAAATCTGAAAATTCCTATATGTATTAAATAAATTGTATTCATTACCAGCCCTTTCCCACAAAGAAAACGTTTGGCCAATAGGTCTTTTGTGGTGGGGGTGGGGTGCTGAGGATCAAACCCCAGGGTCTTACACATGCCAGACACACGTTCTACCACTGAGCCATACCTGTACCCCCTGCCAACATGTCTTCATTCCACAATTCCTCCAAACATGTAAGGAAGAAATATCACCAATCTTACACAAAGCCCACCAGATAATCAAATTATTACCTGAAATAATTTAATTATTTAAAAAGAAATGGAGCAATCCCACAATTATTTTATATAAAGGCAGTGTAGCCTTCATACGAAAACTCGCTTGGGAAAAACATAAGAAAATCTTTGTTATGAACACACCAGTCTCTTTCATAGACATATACTCCTAAATAAATTATTAGCAAAACAAATCCAGAAACAGAATAAGGCATCATCACGAAAATGGATTTATTCAAGAAATGCAAAGTTGGCTTTAAAAAAAATCAATATAATTTCCCACACTAATAAGATAGAGAATAAAAATCACATGATCATCTCAGTAAATGCATAAAAACCAACTGATAAAAGTCCACATCCACTTACAACTTTGAAAAGGTTTTAGCAAACTATGAATAAATAGAAACTTCTTCAGTATGAGAAGGGTCATATATGAGAAACGAACATCATATGTAATACTTGATGAATATTAAAAATTTCTGCCTAAGATTATAGATGAGACAACAATGTCCATTCTCTCCACTTTTCTTCAACACTGTAGTGGAGGTTCTAGCTGGTGTAGTAAGGCAAGTAAATGAAATAAAAAGTAAAATGATTGGAAAGGAAGAAATAAATCTGTCATTATTCATGGATAACATGGTTGTTTATGAGGGAAATTCATAAGAAAGTATAGAAATTAATAGCTGCATTTAGCAAGGTCACTTGATACAAGATCAATATTTCTATAGACCAGCAAGAATTTAAAAATTTAAGTTTAAAAAAGAGTGACATTCTTATGGACATAAAAGCTAAATGTCTAGGGATAAATTTAACAAAACATGAATAAAACTTATATGCTGAAATTTACTAAACATTATTGAAAGAAATTAAAGAGGAGTTAAATAAATGGAGAGATACAAATTTATGGGTCGCCAGGCTCAATATACAAAGATATCAGTTCCCCTAGAATTGACCTAGGATTTCAGTAGTCTCAATTAGAAACTCCATAGGTTTTTTTGGTGGAAATTGATGCACTAATTCTAAATGTTATATAGAAATGCAAAGCATGAAAAATAGCCACAACAATCTCAGAGAAGAAAACAAAGTCGGAGGACTCATAATATCACAACTTAATATAAAGCTACTATCACTAAGAAAATATGAAATTGGCACAAGGAGAGACAAACAGATGAAGGAGACAGAATAAAGCCCAGAAACAGCTACACATATGAATGTGGGGTTTTGAATTTTTACAAAGTTGATATCACAGAGTAGTAGGAGAAAGATGGTCTTTTCAATAAATGATACAGTGTTAGTTGCATATCCATATGGACAAAATCAATCTTAGCTCTTACCTCATGCCATATGAAGAGTAAAATAATAAAGCTTCGAGAAGCTAATACTGGAGGATATGTTTGGGGAAGGCAAACGTTTACTAAATGAGACTCCATGACACTAACATCAAGGAAAATATTGATAAATTGAACTGCATTAAAATCAAGTTCTTCTATCCATCAAAAGACACTATTGAGACAGTGACAAGTCAAGCACCTACAAGGGAGAAGATACAAGTATTTTTGGCATCTATCTAAGGACTTCTGCCCAGTACTTAAAAAGAGTTCCAACAAATCAATAAATAAAAGAAGCCTCAGCCAAAATATGGGCAAAATTTGAACAGGCATTTCACAAAAGAGATTCTATAAATATAGGAAAGGAGCCCATTTTCTTTAATCATATGAACAATACAAATTAAAACCACATTGATGCAGTACACACTTGTAATCCCAGCTACCCAGGAGGCTAAAGCAAGAGGATTACAAATTTAAGGCCAACCCAGGCAGTTTAGTGAGATTTTATCTCAGAATAAAAAAACCTGGGGATGGAGTTGTAGACTCATTGCCTCACACACATGAGGCTCTGGGTTCAACCCCCAGCAAATAATAATAACATTGATAAATAATAATCACATCAAAATAATTGTAAGAATTAAAACAGCAGACATTTCCAAGTGTTCATGAAGCTGTGGATCTGGTGGAGTACTTATCACAGCAGGAGTGTACATTGGAAACCACCTTGGAATACTGAGTAGCATTATCCACTAAAGCTGAACTTGCTCAAATCCCGTGATCCAGCAATTCTATGTCCAGAGGTACACCCAAAGGTCTTGAGTATGTACTGCACCAAATGACATGTACAAGCATGTTCATGGCACCACTATCTGACAGTGCACTAAAGAGAAAACAACCCAAAGGGCCATCACAAATAGACTGGATAAATAAATTGCAGTATAGTCTTTTGGGGGAATACTATACACCAGTGAAAATGAATGGACCACAACTGTACACAAACAACAAGAATGAAGCCCTAAAATGTCATGTAGACTCAAACAAGTCTGACATAGAGTCCATGCTGTAAGATTCCACTTGTATGAAAGGCAAAAACAAGCAAAATGAATGAATAGTAATGGAAGTCAAGTTGAACTTGGAAGGAAGGATAGTGACCAGAGGGAGGATGAGGAGTGTTTCTGGACTTACTGATAGTGTTCTATGTTTTGCATCTTGGTGCTGTTAATGATATGAGCTCCATTCACTTTGTGAAAATTTGCCAAGTCACACTCATGATTTGTGTTCCTTTCTGTAGGCATGTCAGATTTAAATAAAAACTTCGTTCATAAAAAATTAGACACCAAAAACTGGCAAAGATTCAAGAGTTGGGTAGCTGGGGGGGTGACAGGCAATGTCATATATTACAGTATGTACCACCCCACGGAGGGAGATTCCACAGTATATCAAATTATAAATGGTCATATCAGTTTTGAAAATCAGTAGTTTTTTTTTTTAAGAGCAGTTTTGAGTTCACAGCAAAATTGAGCAGAAAGTAGAGAGATCTCACATTTCCCTCATCCCACCACCCTGTCCCTCAATGTCCCAGATCAGGGTCACACATTTATTCATTGCATTAATCACTCTCCATCACTGGGACAAAATACCCTACACATGCAATTTGAAGGAGGAGAAGTTTAATTTGGTTACAGTTTCAAGTCCCATGATTGCTGGCTCCAAGGCAGAGACATCATATTCAAAGGGTCTGGTGAAGCAAAGTCGTATAGTTCATGGCAGCCGGGAAGCAGTGCCAGAGCAGAGAGGAGAGGGACCAGACATAAACCCCAAGGCCATGCTCCAATGACCCACTCAGACATGCCTAGAATTGTGGTCCAGCAAGCCTTGGGTCCAATCAACATGAAACTTCACTCTAACTGCTACATCCCATCTCTTTTTAATTTGCTACCTAAACACATCTCCTTAAACCATATTTACTCTCCAAATAACGACAATGACGAGTCATAATTCTGCCTAATATATATAATTCAACTATCCTGCATATAACCAGAAATGTAATAATCCCTTCTCCCAAAATCCCAACAGTTCCAGCACTTTTTAAAAGTCCTGTCTCTTCTGAGATTCAACGTGGATTCTTAGCTGTGAACTTTTGTGAAAATGAAAAACTAGTGACATAAACCCAAGGTACAATGGCACAGGGTAAACATTCCCATTCCAAAAGGAAAGAATGAGGAATAGAAAAGAATCAGACCAAAGCAAGACCAAAACCCAGCAGGACAAACATTAAGTCATGTATCTTCGTACTGGGCATCCAGGGTACACAGTGGTAAAATGTGAATTCCAAAGAGCTTGGGTAACTCCACCTCTAAGGCCTTGCCCAACTGCAGCCCACACAGCTTCTCTCTTGGGAGGATCCATTCACATCCTGCAGGTTTTTTCAGCTGACATTCGATGTTCCTGGCATCTCCAACTTTCCAAGATCTCCACTGCACATTTGGTTTAATTCCCAAAGCTTCATGTGCTGTACTCTCAGGAGAGCATTGCCTGGCCTTCCAGGCCTTCCTTTGAAATCTGGGTGGAAGCTTCCCTGAAATCACACTCTTGTATTTTTCAGAACAGTAAAACCAGCATCATATGGAAAATGCCAAGGTCTGCTGTCAGTGGGAGCAGTAGTTGGACTCCCTTAGACCATGGCTGCAGTGACATTTGAGTGCCTGGATGGCTGAGCATAGTGAAGAGAATCCTGAGGGACCAGTTCCATCAAAGGCCCTCCTCAAGCAGGGTGCCTGGGGACTCTCTTCTTAAATGAAAAGTTTTACACTTTTGCACCCCTGAGCCTGCAACATGTGGGCTCTTGTTAATTCCTCAGATTCCCTCTAGGCATCTTTCTTCTTTCCCTGTACAAACGACTTGATTTCTCTCTAATGGCATGAATCTCTTTGGCCATCACACTTCCTTTGGCCCCAACTTTACACATGGTTCCTTCTGAGACAAAATTTAAGTTTTGAAAACTTTTCTTCTCTGCCTTTGCCCTTGATTCTCACTATAAATCTGGCTAAAAGCAGCCAACAGTGTCTATGCACAACCTGAATGTCATAAAATTTTCTTTGTCAGATTAATTAGTCTACCACCCTTAATCTTAGTCTTTCACAAAGTCTTAAAACATGAGCAAAATGTAGACAAATTTTCTGCTAGGGGTAACACACGTGACTTGTAGTCCAACTGCCAATGGAGTCCTTGCTCCCAACTGAAACCTCAAGACCCTGGCCTTGACACTGTCCACTTTTCTAATCAGCATTCTAATCTCCTGAGCTTTGATCAGAATTGCCTGTCAGTCTCTGCTTACAGCATTTTAGGGCTTCTCTACCATGTATCTCCAAGCTTTTCCAAATTCTTCCTGCAAACCAGTTTCAAAGGATTCTGTGCCACGGGATTAGGTATAGTCACAGTAAAATCCCACTCCTGGCAATAGTTTTCTGTATTAGTCACTTTCCCATTGCTGAAAGAAAATACCTTACACTTGCAATTTAAAGGAAGGGAGGTGTAGTTTGCTCATGATTCCAGTGTCCGATCAGCTGGCTCCAAGACAGAGACACCATGGTGGAAGGATGTGGTGGATCAAAGCTGTTTAGTTCATAGCAGCCAGGAAGAGGAGCAGAATAAGGGTGCCAGAGGAGAAGAGGTGAGGGACCAGACACAGACTCCAAGTCCATGCCTCTGTGACCCACCCAGACACATCTAGAAAATCCTTGGGGTGTATCCCAAAGCCAGTCTGACTACTGCAGCCATGAATCAGCATTGACAGTACTCTTAACCAGAGTCCACAGTTTACTTTAGGCATCACTCTTTGTGTTGTACATTCTATGCTTTTTAAAAATTAATAAATATTTTCTAGAGCAATTTCAGGTTCACAGCTGAATGTACAGAGAGTTCCTGTACATCATACTACACCCCTTCCCTCTCCCTGCACATGCAAAACCTCCCATATCTATGTTCCCCACCCAAGTGGCGCATCTGTTACAATCAGTGTAATCAGTGGACTTACATGAACACATTGCTATCACCAAAGTCTATAGTTTACACTGGGTCACTTCTCATGTTGCACATCTTGACAAATGCATGTGACCATCATTGTAGTATTGTATGGAGTGCTTTCATTTTCCTGAAATTTTTCTATGCACTGCCTATTCATCCCTCCCTTACTTTCCCCCAGCCCCTGGCAACCATTGACCTTTTTGATTTTTATTTGTTTGTTTCAATTATAGTAAAATACACCAAACCTAATTTTTATCACTTTAGCCATTGTTAAGTGTATGGCTTTAAGTACACTAACATTGTCATGCAACCATCAAGCAATAACTCCCCATTCCCTCTTTGTGCTTTCATTTCTGGCTTATTTCGCTTAGCAAAATGTTCCCGAGATTCACTCATCCTTTAATATGTGTTGGAATTTCCTTCTTTTTAAAGGCTGACTAATATTCCATTTATATATCCCCACATTTTGGGTCCAACAGTTGATACAAAGCTCACTTCCACTCTTTGGCTATTGTGAATAATGCTGCTGTGAATATGGGCATACAGATACCTTCTCGAGTCTCTGCTTTCAGTCCTTTTGGGTAAGTCCCCAAAGTGAAATTACTAGATCATATTATAATCCTATTTTTAATTTTTTGAGATTCTGCCATACTGTGTTCCATAGCAGCTGCATCTTTTACATTCCTACCAACAGTGTGCAAGGGTTCCAATTCCTCTATAGTCTTGCCAACACGTTATTTTCTGAGGTTTTTTTAAACTTCATTCTTTAAGAACAGTTTTAGGTTCACAACAAAATTGAGACATTTTGCAGAAATGCCCCATATCCCTCCTGCCCACCACATGCACAGAATCCCTCATCATCAATATCCTCCCCTAGAGTGGAACATATGTTGTAGTTAATGAACCCACAATGACGACGCAGCTTTAGCACCCAAGGTCTCTAGTTTATGTTAGCGGTCACTCTTCGTGTTGTGCATTCTGTGGGTTTGGACAAATGCATAATTACATGTGTCCACCATTATAGCATCACACAGAAGAGTTTCGCTGTGATAACAATCCTATGTGCTCTGCCTGTTCATCCCTCCCTCCCCCTGACCCCTAGCAATCGCTGATCTTTTTACCGTCTCCATGGCTTTGATTTTTACAGAATGTCATAGAGTTGGAATCATACATTATATAGCCTTTTTACATTGGCTTCGTTCACTTAGCAGTATGCATTTAAGGCTCCTTCATGTTTTTTCATGGCTTGATAGCTCATTTCTTTTAGTGTTGAATAATAGTCCATTGTCTGGATGTACTACCAGTTATTTATCCATTCATCTATTGAAGAATATCAATACTGTACTCAGATGCTTCCAGGGTCTCACAGTTATGAATAAAACTGCTATACTACTGATGTTTAAAGTGGGTATTGATACAGTTGGATTAATATCTACCATATTTGTTACTGTTTTCTACTCACTGCCCTTGTTCTTTGTTCCTATTTTTATCTTCCTCTATTTTTCTGCCTTTTGTGGTCTTAATTGAGCATTTTGTCTGATTTTATTTTCTCTTTTCTTAATCTATCAATTATATTTCTTTTTAAAATCTTTTCCAGTTTCCACAGAGTTTGCATTACACACTTAGAACTAGTCCGTGTCTACTTTCAAATAACATTATATTGATTATGGATAGTGCGAATACCTTATAATAATAAAGTATTCCTAATTTCTCTCTCCTTCTCTATCATGTCATCTGACACATCACTTACTCATAAGCTATAAGCACCAATTACATTGGTGCTATTATTACTTTGAGCAAACTTTTATCTGTTATATTAATTAAGAATTAAGAAATAAGTTTTTATTTTGCCTTCACTTTTTCCTTCTATAATATTTTTCCTTCCTTTATGTAGATTTAAGTCTTGACATATATTATTTTTCTTCTCTCTGAAGAATTTCTTTCAACATTTCTTGCAAAGCAGATTTAATAGCAACAAATTCCCTCAATTTTTATTTGCCTAAGAAAGTCTTTATGTGTCCTCCATTTCTACAAATTAATATTACTAAACATATGTCTTTCTTACTCTAAAAAAAATATATTACTAAACACAGAATTCCAGGTTGGTAGGTCTTTTGCCTTTCAACACTCAATATTTCACTACAATCTTTTCTCACTTGTGTAGAGAAGTCTGATGTTTTGTTTTGTTTTGCTTTGTTTTGTCGAGAAGGGGATCTTGCTATGTTGCTCGGCCTGGCTCAAGTGATTCTCCCAACTCAGCCTTCCAAGTAGCGGGGATTGTAAGTGTGTATCTCTATGTCTAGCCCTGATGTGATTCTTATACTTAATCTTCTGTAAGTAAAATTCTTCCTTCTTCTGATTCTTTCAAAACTTTTCTGCATTTTAGAATGTCTAATAGGACATGTTGAGGAATAGCACTTTTGGCGTTTATTCTGCTTGGTGTTCTCTGAGTTTCCTGGATCTGTGGTTTGATGTCTAATACTAAACCTGGGAAATTCTCAGTCATTATTGCTTCAAATATTTTTTCTGATATTTTCTTCTCTTTTTCTTTTTCTGGTATTATTACTATGTATTTGCCACATCTTTTGTAATTATTTCCAAATTACTCGGTGTGCTGTTCCATTTCTCCTCTCTGTCTTTTTCCTCTTTGATTTGTTTTGAAAGCTTCTAGTGATGTATTTTCAAGCTGTTTCCTCACACATGTGAGTCAGCTTATGAGTCCATCAAAGGCAGTCTTCATTCCTATCACATTACTTTCAATTTCTAATATTTATTTTTTGATTCTGGCTTAGAGTTTTCACTTCTTGGTTTACATAATTCATCTGTTTTTGTATGTCTACTTCTTCCATTATAACCTGTTATGGCTTTATCTAAAATGTCCCCTAAAATTCTCATTTATGCAGAAGGTTGTTGGATCATGGGGACACCATGCTCATTAGAAGATTTGTCCATCGATGATATAGTAGCTGAATGTGCTGTTAGGAGGTGGGGCCCAGTTGGAGGTGGGTCACTAGGGATGTGAACTCAAAGGCATGCTTTTGTCCCTGGCTCCTTCTTTCTCTCTCTCTCTGCTTCCTGGCTGCTGTGAGATGAGCAGCCATCCTCTGCCAGGCCCTTTTCCTGTCCCCTTTCTGTGCTGGAACCAGCTGACTATGGACTTAATTTTCTAAAAACTATGAGCCAAAATAAACCTCTCCTCCTCTAAGCTGTTAGTGTTGGGTATTTTGTCCCAGTGATGAGAAAGTGACTAAGAAAAAACCCTTTGCCTATCAATTATAGGTAATCTCTGTATGTCATTTTTTATTTTTCTGTTTATAAATACAGCTCTCCACATTTTAGGTGAAGGCATTCTGACTGGTAATTCCAACATCCTTGCTATGCCTGTGTCTAGTCTGTTCTTTTTCTTCAAACTGGGTTTTTTGCTTTTAGTGTGCCTTGTATTTTTTTTTTTCCTTCTGGTGGCAATCTGCTCATGACATATTGGATAGAAGGGACAACTGCAGTGATGTGGTGGTAAGGTGTAGGGGATAGGAAAATGTTGTAGAGTCCTATAGTTAAGTCTCAGTTTCACAGTTAGCCCAGGTCTCTGAGATGTGACCTTCAGGATGCTTCAGTTACATTTAAATAAATTTAGCCTAAACTGGCCTCTATACTTGAGCGATAAAATTTGGCCCAAAGTGACCTCCATATATAGTAAACTGCAGCTTAATTTAATGTGCAAGCACTTTGTAACCTAAGTATACCCCAGCAACCAAGCAACTAAGCCTCAGCCAATCATAGCACCTGAGCCCTCAGTCAATTCCAGGCTGACTGCCAAATTATGCCCAATTAAGGCAAAGGCTGAACTGCACCAATGAGATTATCTCTATACGTCCTTCTTTTTCTGGTTATAAATAGAACTCACCACGTTGCTGGTACGGACATTCTGAACTAACTTCAGTCTGGAATACTGCCCAGTTCCGGAACGTTTTTTTCCTCAAGTAAACTTTATTAAATTTAACTCACCTCAGATTTTTCTTTAACATCTTTCAGTTCTTCCCATAAGCCAGAGGAACTGCATTTGGCAAGTTCCCTCCGCTCAGGTCAGTTAGGCCCTGGTGAAACAGCTTCTCTTGCGGGCAGGCTTTGATTCAACAGAATGCTCTGGCGTATTTTAAAATGGCTACTTTTCCATCCCCCAAGTAGAGGCACAGGGAGATTTTTCTCTGATTTTCACTTTGAGAAATTGACGGAGCTGCTAGAGGTAAAACTCACAAATATGTTGGGGTATCACTCGAGACTGGCCCCCTGGAGATTTTAACCATCAAAATTGCTCTATGTGCACATAGAGCCTCCATAAACTACAGGCTACATTTTCCTATCCCAGAGTGGTTCTTTCAGAAGTTCCAGCTCTTGGGTTTCTGCTTTGATAAATCATGACTGAATATCTACCTGCCTTTCTATCCAAGTTGGGGGTCAATAGTTTGCCCTGCGTCCTCAGTTCTCTGATGGACGAAAGAAGAGTTGCCGATTTTCGGTTTGTCAAGCTTTTTTCTCGTTGTGTGGCTAGGAGAGATGAGTTCCAAGCTCCTTACTGGAAAATATTAGATGCGAAGTCCCATTTCTTTTTATAATTCTTTTTTTATTATGGACATTTTCAAGCGTGCATGAGAGTAGAAAGAATCATATAGTGAATTTCCGTGTACCAATCAGCTTCAGCTTTTAGAGACGTTCTGCAGTTCTTGTTTTATCCCTTCCTTCTCCTGTATACACACTTTTTATTTTTAACAAATGTAATTTATTCTCTGACCAACAATTTCAATTCTAGGAATTTACCTTAGAGATATATATGCATGTGAGCAAAATGACTTATGTCTAAAGTTATTTATTGCAGAATTGTTTGGAGCAGCAAGAGATCAGAAACAATATGAATGTCCATCAATGCAGGGCTGGTTAGACACGCCATGAAACACCTGTGCAGTTGATGCCTATCCAGATGTGGGAATAACCGGGGAACCATATTATGCATCAAAGTGGAATATTCTCCAGAACATACTGTGAGAGAAAATCAAAACAAGAGCTAAAAGGTGCATCTAGCACACTGCCGTTTATGAAACAAAGAGGAAACAGTGATGTGAACATGTTTTTTCATGGGTACATAAAATACATCTGGAATTATAAAACATACACAGATGACACCAGTTACCTTTGCAGAGGAGAGCTGGTGCCCTGGGGACAGTGGCATGAGGGAGACTTTCACTATCTATGCTTTTCTACCTTTTGATTCGAGGGAATGTGTTCCCTAGTAAGTGAATAAATATATATATTTTAAAAGAAACACTCTGCAGCTTGGGTTTGGTAAATAGGGCTTTACTAAGTACCTATGCCACTTCTAGGCTAACTTAATTATCATATTATGCCCCGACACGCCCAAGAAGCAGGTGGTTCATACCCTTTTCACAGATGAGTCCGCTGGGTGAGAGATGAGACGGAAGAGCTTGCCTGAGCAGCGCCGACCTGAAGCCAGTTCTGACTCTGGCTAATCCAGGTCCTTCCTCCATGGGAACCACACAAAATCAGCTTGACTTGTTGCATCCCAGTGTCAAGAGCAGATCAGAACTGCGAATCCATAGCATGGGCACAGGTTGCTTCCGAGGAGTCAGATACACTGTAAGGGAAGGGCCAGCGACTCCTTCAAGTTCATCAGCTCCAGGGGCAGAATCACCTGGTTCCTGCCATAGGGATTTTAATTGTCAGATTAATCCCCACACCTCACGTCCCTCACCTCTGAAAACACAATCTAATTTAATTTAGGTAGAAAAAATTGTACAAAAACCATAACACTCAGTTTATCCCTTGAAAGGTAATCAGGCTGAAGGAAAGAATTAATTTTTAATTCCATCTTAATTACTCAGAGAAATAATCCATTGGCAGAACCTGGTGCTGGGATGCCCCTGTCTGCTCTCTGCCTGCTGCCGCCAGCACCTGAAGCTCACTCCAGGCGCTACTCAGAGCCAGGCAGGGGCGGGGGCCAGGGCCCAGGCTGTGCACAGGTCTCCTTTACTGAGGAGGAGGAGGAGGAGGAGGAGGAGGAGGAGGAGGAGGAGCTGAAGCTCATTAGCACATCATCTCACATATAGCTTTCCTTCAGACAGACCTCAGATTTCTTGCATAAAGCCACTAATGGTATGACTGAAATGTACAGTGGGGAATGCACCAGTTTATCTGTGACTCTGGACTGGCACAGGGACTGTTTCTTCCTCATCATTATGTATTTGTTAAGCAAATATTAATTGAGCACTTTCTACATGCCAGATACTTTTGAGAGCCAGAGACCCCACACACCAGGTCTCTATCCTCACGGAGCTGACATTCTGGTCAGGGTAGATAGGCAGTAAACCAGTAATCAAAGAAGTAGAATAATCTCAACTGATGCTAAATCCTGTGTAGTAAAAAAGTTTTTTTATATATATACGCATATATATAAATAATAGAGAGAGAGAGAGAAAGAAAAAACAGTGCCTTGGAGAGTGATCAACAAGGGTTTCTCCCTGGTGGACAGGGAAATAGAGATGATCTTTCAGAAAGGGGACATTTTTGGACCGAGGTCTAGGAAGAACACACCAAGCAGGGGGCACAGCAAGTGAAAAGAGCCTGTGGCAGGGCCAAGACAACATGTCTGAGGAATAGAAAGGTCAGTGTCATCTGAGGGGATGAACCAGGGAGAGGACAGGAGATGATGACTTTGTATTTCATTCTTATATCAGAAGAAATGTATGCCCACAAGCACCTCCAGTAAGTGCTCAATAAGCATGTGCCGAAGAAACAGCACCCTCTGAGTTGATGGCATTTGGGGATCAGCTTGCTGTCTTTTCGTTCCTTCGCTGCTGCCAAGGAAATTCAGACAACAGCTCCTGTCCAGGAAGCCGCCTTTGGCCAGCCCTCACCAACACTGTTTTTATGTGCTAACAACTCTTAATGAATATCCTAATGAGTCACTAAAATCGGCATCATTGAGTTGGGAACAGAACAGACTGAAGAAGGAAGTGTCCAAAACAACCGTGCTACTGCCAGGGAGCAGCCATTGCCCCCGACAGCCTGTGCCGGGCGAGCCCCTCCCGTCCCAAGCAAGCAGGAGTCGGCTTTCCTGCTCCTGTCTCCCTGGGCTGTGAATCCCTGTCTCAGGACCGTGTCTTGGGCTGTTGTGTTCCTACTCCCATGAGGCTGTTTAGGAACTGAGAAAATTGAAAGGAAAAAAGAGGGGATAAGGATGTGCTTGGACATAAAAACAAAGTGAAGACATAGCTTGAGCTGGCCAAGAATTTAAAGTGCTAAAACATTTGGACAAAGTTCTATAAAGAGGACCATAGGCTAAATCTGACATGAGTGTGTTTTATTTGCTCTACGCAGCCCTCAAAAAAAGTTTAAATCAGTTTCATACATGAAATTATCAGGAGAGTTGAGAGAAAAATTTGGTTGATCACTTTCTCCTGAAAAGCCAGAAGCTCTGGCTTCCAGGGGCTCCCACTTCAGAGTACCAGCCTGGGCTGGGGTTGGATAATGGCTGTCTCTTAAAGCATGTGCTATCTTCTTTGTCGCAGTCCCCACCCCTCCCCAAGATCCCCCCATCGTGAGGTCAAGCATCAGTTGCCATTTATCATCAGGTTTGCCCATTTGATTTTCTTGTTGGAGGTTTAAGAAGTAAAGAGTATATTTCTCCAGTCCCTCTTGCTTGAAAGTTGGCAAACTATTCAAGAGAGAAAAAAAGATGAGAGAGAGAGAGAGATTTCTTAAAGAAGTGGAGACAACGCAAACCTATTTAATATGCGAGGCAAGTATGTCTGCCTCCAAAGAGCCCAGCTGGGGATGGCAGTGCACAGGCTCTAGCTCGCCACCCTTCAGTGGTGCCGGGGAAGTCTTTGGCCTCTGCTTTAGGTATTGTCACTTCTACACTGGGGGCTATTTCCACTACAAGGACAACACCAGAAACTATGTTCACACAGTCAGGATTTAAGTGTGTGACCAGCTTTGAGTATACTACAACATTATGAAGAGCTAGAGTCATTTTCTTGGTGAATGGGAAAGTTACTGTCTTCATTTGAATGTGGATCAAAACTCCATAAATACATTCTTCCCAACAGCTTCCTTGGGTCCAGCAGTGAAAAACATTTGAGACCAACTTGTGCCCTGGGAAGCTGGAAACTCTGCACAGGGCCTGACAGAAGAGCAAGGTGTGGTCTAGTGAGATGATGGATACAAAAGACCCATTTAAGGTGCTTGAAAAATTGAGCAGCTGAATAACTTAGTGTTTGAAGTTTGAGAAAACAGGTAATGTGTAGTCAAGAGAAAGAAGTCCAACACTACAGAAAGGGTTGTCATAAAAACAGGCCCCCTGCTCACCCAGGTCTCTTGGTTTCCCTTTCTAGAGGCCTCTACACTCTCATGTAGCTGGATTCTGAGATGGATCCAATGGTGACCCCTAAGAGATGTCACCATGCCCTAATCCCTACTACCTGTGAATGTGAGCTTACCTGGAAAAAGAGTCTGCAGATATAATCAAGTAAAGATCTTGAAATGAGGAAATTATCCTGAACTACCTGGGTGGACCCTAAATCCAGTGACAGTATCCTTATAAAATGAGACACAACATGAAGAGAAGACAACACACAGAAGCAGTGCTACATTTGGGTCTGAAATGTCTTCCAAAGGCCTGCTTATTGGAGGCTTGGTCTCCAGGGCAGCACTACGGGAGGAGGTTGAAACTTCAAAGGGTGGGGCCTGGTGGGAGATCTTTAGGCCACTGGGGCTGTGCCCCTGAAGGGGACTATGGCCTGCTGGCCCCTCCTTGCTCTCGATTGTTTCTTGGTAAAGAGGCGAATGGCTTTGCTCTGCCACACGCTCCTGCCATGATACACTGTTTCCACACAGGCCCCAAACCATGGGGCCAACAGATCATGGACTGAAACCTCCAGAACTGTGAGCCAGAACCCTTTTCCTCTCAAAGCTGATTATCTCAGGTATTTTACTATGGTGGCCAAGAGCTAATTAGCAAACAGAGATTGTAACGATGTGGCCACAAGTCACAAAGTACCAATAGCTGCCAGAAGCCAGAAGAGGCAATGAATGGATTCTCCCTGTATTAGTCAGGGTTCTCGAGGAATAGAACCAATAAGACGCACACACATGCAAACACACACACACACACACACACACACACACACACACGCACGCATTGGCTATTTTGATTACCTCGAGATTTGCAGGGCAAATCAACAAGCTAAAGACCTAGGAGATACAATGTTTAAGCTATAGTTCAAAGCCAGCAGGCTGGGCACCCTGGAAGAGCCAAAACTTTAGCCTGAACTCTGAGGCAGGAAAAAACACCCACCAATCCTTCTGCTTCAAACAGTCGGGCAAGAAGAACCTTCTTGCTTACTAGGAGGAGGCACGGTGTTTTTGTTCCACTCTGGTCTTAACTGATGGGATGAGGCCCAGTCACATTTGGATTTGGAATCTGCTTGACTCAGTCTACCAGTTCCAGTGTTTGTCTCACCCTAAAACACCCCACAGAAACATGCAGAATATTTGGACCAAATATTCAGGTGTCCTGTGGCCCGGTCAAGTCAATGCATAAAATGAACCACAGCTCCAGAAGGTATGTGCCCCTGATGACACTTTGATTTTACATTTCTGGCCTCCAGAACTGTGAAAAAATAAATTTATATTATTTTAAACCTCCAAGTTGGTGGTGACTTTTTATGGTAGCCACAGGAGCGGCTTAGTACAGAGTTCCTGCCCATCTTTCCATATTCATCCTCATTTTCTGCATACATGACATGCGCTGTGCCCAGTGTTCTTTCTCTTGCTTTTTTCATCTAGCAATATTATGTGAAAAATCTTTCCCATACACATTTGCCACAGTTTTTTCATGCTTACATAATATTCTACCCTGTGAATATTCTGTTAATGTGTCTGCTCAATTCCTTACTGGCAATACCAGGGTTGTGTAGTATTCCATTCTATGGGTTTCTATTAAAGGGTCTATTTGATCCCTTGCTGGTGATAGTGGGGGTTTTCTCATTCTACTACCCACAACACTGCATAGGGCATTTTTTCCCATGCTGGTGTGCATGTGCAGACACACCTGCGGCACAAATTCTTGCAAGTGGGAATTGCCATCTCAGTGTATGCCCTTCACGTTTTTAAAGACATTGCCAAATTGCCCTCTGAGGAGGTTATACCACAGATTCCTTTTTTAAAGTACTTTTTTTTCTCATTATAAAAGTAATCTTGTAGTAGAATTCTTAAGTGTGATTTGATTACACTCTGTAACCAAACTCTTTTCTAGCAGAACATAGTCAATGGGAAAATAACATCAATTACCTGAAATTTTCTTGCCGCCCTGGCTCAATTGCCCCTTTCCTGTTAAATGGGGGTTCTCGTACTTGGTGTCCGTTTTTCCTCCGGGTGGTCTCCGCCAGAGGCTCCGAGGCAGGGCGTGAGGGGACTCTGAGACAGGACAGCCCTTTGAAAAGTCCTCCTAGCAGTGACTCCCACACCTCTCAACCCCCCGGGTTCCCTCTCTACAAAAAGAGGGAGACAAAAATTTGCTTCCCCCATCTGGAGAGTCCTGTATTCAACATTGCTGTCCATTTGTGCTTGTTGTCCGTGTTCCTGGGCCAGCCTTCGGCTCAGAGGAAAGCTCAGGAGAATTTGATGTCTGCTTGTTGCAACTCCCCATTGCACCCTCTTTGACCCAGAAAGGGTTGCTGGCTCCCTGAGTGCCACCCAAATCCATCCCTCAGGCAGAAGAGGCTCTGTCCTCAGCTCTGGCCCTGGATCAGCTGCCAGACGGACAGCTCCATCTGCACTGAGCAGCTTAGTGGTGAGCCCTTGCCTAGCATGCACAGGCCCTGGGTTCCATCTCCAGCACGGGAAAGAGAGAGACAAAGAGGAGAGGGAAAGGGGAAGGAAGGGGAGGGAGGAAACGCAAAACTTGGGGTCTAAAGAATGAGTCGACTTGACCAGTGCCTTGCCCACAGTGACCACCCATCCCCTGCTGATGAAGGGGGCTGAACTCGCCCTTCGAGAGAAAGGCCAGGGTGGGAACCTACCTTCTTCTCCAGCCCCATCTCCCACCACTTCTTGCCTTGCCCTGATGGTGTGGAGAGCTCAGGGGAATTTGGTGTCTGCTTACTGAGACTCCCATGGCCCACAGCCCAGGCTGTACCTCAACACCAGCCCATGCTCATGCCAGCCTCTTCCCTCCTCGGTTTTGCCTGGCCAATTCTACTTTTTATGACTCAGCGATGTATCTCTAGAAACATAACATTTGTTGAACAAATGAACAAACTAGATGCTAGGCGACAGTCACTGCCCTGGAGTAGATAGAAAGAATCCTAGGTTAGAAATCAGAACTGAGGCTTTGCTCTTTATTATTTATACACAACTGGGCAACCTCTTTCCTTCACAAGGCAGATTTCCTCACCTATAGAATGGTGCAATTTGGCTGATTATCAGCTGTTGCTGTGTGATGAGCAACTATGGCCTCTCAGGGGTGTGTACAGCAATGAGTGTTACTTGGCTCAGGAACACCCAGGTTGTCTGGGTGCCAATGGATCCAGCCTGGAAGGTCAGCAGGACTTGGCTCTGTTCCATGTATTTCTCATCTTTCTTGATGTTTTAGTCACTTTCCTTGGGATAAAGTACATCTGGGATAAAGTACCACAATTAAGAGAGGAGAGGTTTATTTTGGTCCACATTTCAGTCCATAGGCATCTGGCCCTAAGGCAGGATGGCATGGCAGGGGAGCACGGTGGAGGACAGCTGCTCACAACATGGTGAACAGGAAGCAGCAAGAGTGAAGAGCAGAGTGGTGCAGGGAGAGAGACCCTTCCAGCCTTGCCCCAGTGACCCAACTCTTCAAACCAGACTCTACCACCTAATGTCACATTTAGCTATAAACTCATCACTAGGAGTATAATACCCCCATGGTCCAATCACATCCCAAGAGTCCCACCTGTGAGTGCATGAGGCTTTGGGGGGACATCTAGATATAAACCATAACACTTGGCCCAATGCTAGGTCATGTCTTACAGCTGAACTCAAAGGTCAAGGTCAGGAGGAGCCCTTAGCTTCTCAGGGGAGTATCTACAAAGGGCATGGCTACAGAGATGGATAAAAAGTCTGGTCCAGTCAATCAGCCCCAGGCTACCAGCCTCTTGAGATAACGTGATCAGCCTGCCCCCCTCCAAGCACATCTCCTCCCTCTTGTCCTTCCCCCTGTTGAATGTCTTCATTCTTTCCTGTCAGCCTGGAGCCAGGTCTCTTCCCATAGAAATTCTGTGAGCACAATTTTGTCTCTTCTCTCCCATCTCAGTGTGCAGTTTTCACCCTGTACAAAACCTCCGCTAAAATTTGCTCCCTCCTTCAGGGAATCACAGCCACCCACTTGTTCTCTCAAGCCCGAAACTTGGGCATTAGCCTCCGTCTCTTCCCCTCCAGGCATCCATCCTGCCCTGAAAACTCTCATCCGAGCTCTGTCTGGGCCCTGCCACCTCCTTTCCAGTCCCACCACTCCTGCCCCAGCTTCCTCACCCCCCAAGGCCCAGCCCTGCCTCTCCAAAGGCATCCCTTGTGTGTCCCCTGCAAGATCCTTGTGACAGACAGATCTGATTGTGCCAGAAACGCCTTGCTGCATCCCCACAGCTAACACAAGGGCAGGCCAGGAGGAGGAAAATGGTGAAGGAACTGGGTGAGTGTTAGGGGTTGAAATGTATCCCCTCCAAAAAGATATGTTGTAGTTCTAACCCCCAGGACCTCAGAATGTGACCTTATTTGAACACAGAGTCTTTACAGAGATAATTAAGTTAAAATGAAATTAGGCTGGGGCTCTAGCTCAGTGGTTAGAGTGATTGCTTAGCAAGCGCAAGGCCCTGAGTTCAATTCCCAGCACCAAAAAAAAAAAAAAGTTAAAATGAAATCATTAGGGTGGCCTCTAATCCAATATGACTGACGTCCTTTAAAAAGGAGACATTTGGGCATGTCAACACTATAGAGGACAGATCAATGAAGGCAGAAAGAGAACACCATCTACACAGAGGCCCAAGGCTGTTGGAGGCAGGAGGAGAGGCCCGGAATAGTTGTCCCCCATGTCCCTCAAAAGAAACCAGCCCTGCTTATTATACCTCAATCTTGAACTTCTAGCCTTCAGAATTGTGAGACAATATGTTTCTGTGGTTTAAGTCACCTGGTTTGTGGTACTTTATTATGATGCAGGCCTAGGAGAGGGAAGGGGAAACATTGAACACAACATTAGCACAGCAGGGGGAAAAGGATACAGGAGTTGATAGGGAGTACACGACCTGATGGAAGTGGACACTGGCTGGTTATTGCTGGGTGGGATTGCAAGTCCAATATAACCAGTTTGGGACTCTTTAAGGAACTTGGAAATTCAGATTTTTATATGAAAATGCCTCATCTTTTAATTTTGACCTCAGAGGCAGCCCTGAGCATTGTGGGTCTAACGCGAGAGCCACCCCATAGGCAGGCACTCAGGCAGGAGGGATCTGCTGAGGGCAGGAGGGAATGGAAGCCTGGAGGTCTCTGAGTTGGCCGTGTGGTGAGGAGCCTGCTTATCCCCAGGAGTCGCACCCTGCCAGGTGCTCTGCAGTCCTCTAAAAGCCCTCTGGAAGGGAAGCAAGCTCCTCACTCCCAGGAGCTGCAAGTTATTTACCTACGAAGGAAGAGGCACACTGTCGCGTGCTCGTGCTCCACCAGTTGCGATCTCTAGACTAGGAGCAAGAGTGAGGAACCCATCTCCTCTGTAGTAGGGGACACCCTGGGCGTGGCTCAGTATGTCCTATTGTGGGAACTCAAGCACTCATTCATCTGCTCATCAGATACGTTTTCACATAGAACCAACTCAAAAAAACACAATGTTCTGGGACATGGCCCCTGGATGGAGCCTTTTGTCACTCCTCCCGGCAGTCATCCTTGCCAAGGCCTCCTCGGGGTGGAGGGTACTTCCACCCACCTCGGCTTTGGGCCTGCCAGAGGACTCACTGGCAGACAGGTGGAAGAGACCACGCCAAAGCAAACCCAGGTGGTACCACATGCTGGCCTGCACATTTGTCATTGGTTGGAGAGATCCCACCCTGCTGGCACACAGGTCTAAGGAAGACGGAACCACACAGACAACCCACAGTGAGACAGAGGCACACAGCAGCGCAGCTTAGGCCAGCTTGCCTTCAGCTGATACATGTGGGAGGAGAAAGAATTGCTGCTGGAAGCCACAGAGTCTTGGGTGGCCTATTACATAGCAAAAAATGACCCAACAGGCCTGATCCTCAGAAAGCTTCTACCACAAAGGAAATAACCGAATCCCAGGCAACTAGCATATAATGTAGCTGGACTTATTTTCCATTTGGCATTCATCATAGATTTCCCCCTCCCCCTACTGCCAAGATGTCCACATCCTAATCCCTGGAGCCTGTGAAAATGTTACATTACACAGCAAGTTAATAGATTACATTACATAACTACAGATGGAGTTAAATTTGCTAATTAGTTGGCTTTAAGGACTTTATCCTGGATTATCCAGGTAAGCCCAATGTTATTGTGGGGTTCTTACATGGGGAAGAGGGAGGCAGGAGAGTCAGAACCAGAGAGATGACATCAGCAAGACATTGCTGGCTTTGAAGGTAGAAGGAGGCCACAAGCCAAGGAAAGCAGGAGGTCCCTAGAAGCTGGAAAAGGCAAAGCAGCAGATTCTCAGCCAGACCTCCAGGAAGAAATGCAACCCTGCTGACACCTTGATTTTAGCCCAGTGAGTCTCATTTTGGACTTCTGGCCTCCAGAACAGTCAGAGAATATGGCAGTCCCCTCTTCCCCATGGGGGATACATTGTGAGCCCCCACTGGATATCTGAAGTGCCAGGCAGTACTGAGCCCTGTATATACCATATTTTTTGCTACTGTATGTGCCCTGCAGCATTTCAGCATAGAGTTAGCCTGTCCTCCTGTGTTGTATGCCCTGGTGCCGCCTTTCCATCACCACTCATGCACTTTGGTCATTATGAAATAAAGTAAGCGTTTCTTGGGCACAAGCCTTTTGATATTGTGACACTCGGGCTGATAGCAGGGGTGATGACTGTGTGACTAATGGGCAGGTAGCATCGCAGTGTGGAAATGCTGGACAAAGGGAAGATCACATCCCAGATGGGATGGAATGGAATGGGGTAAGATTCATCATACCACTCAGATCAGCAAACAAAACTTATAAATTGTGGAATTTTCCACTTATTATTTTTAGATCACAGTTGCTACGGGTGTCTGAAACCACGGATGGGGGGGCACTACTGATAAGTGTGTGTTTCTGTAAGTCACTAAGTTTGTGGCAATTCGTCACAGCAACAATTGGAAACAGATATAGCACCTTTACCCCTGCCCCGTCCTCCCAACTCTTCTCTCTCAGCTGGGATGCTGACCTTCTCTGGCTCAACACCCAGCTCCCCAGCACTCTCGCTTACACTGGGGTCCAGCCAGTAGAGGCCTCCTTGGGAAAGAAAGTGAGGCCAGGTGCCTCTCCCTGTGCTCATTCCCTGTCTGGCTGGTAGTTCTGACAGCAGCTCAGCACCTGTTGAATGGCCTTTGTCCCTGCTACAGCTCTCCCCAGCTCTGGTCACACTGCGCCCATCATCCACTTCCTAGCGGGATGCACTGGCATCCTGTGTGGCGTCCCCTGTGACCCTGCTTGTATGCACCTCTGTAAAAGGAACCTTCACTAGACCCTCTCAAAGTCTCAGCTGAGTGGCCTTCTGTCTCCTGTGGGAAGCCTGTCTGATTCACAGGATGTGATGATCTTAAAGGGATGGAGGAGATGCCAGCTGACTTACATGGGAGGTGCCGGAGCACTTGGGGAAGGAGAGCATTTTTTGCAGCCTTTACAGTGTCTCCCAAGCAGGAAGGGAGAAGAGGGATCCTGGAAGCAGCAAAGGGGTTTGATCATGAAGCCAGACCCAGAGGATTTAGATTTCCCACCTTTTCTCCATTTAATAATGACCAGGAGCAAGTCAGCTGAGCTCCTGAGAACCCGTTCACCTGTCCCAAAAATGGGCAGCCATGGATATGTCTTCCAGGTTAATGCAAGGAGCAAAGTGGCTAGTGCTTGCTGGGAGCTTGAAAATGGTGACCGCTGGCCCACAGGGACATTCCAGGGTACAGAACAGCACACACTCAACAGGCAGCAATCAGACAGGCAGATCCTGTTTTGTCTTTTTTTTTTTTTTTATCTTGCTTACTGTAACAGATATATATGACTTAGAGAGTAGCAAGCAACCAGAGTGTCTGAAAGACTCAGCCCCTTCTCTGCAAAGCTGTGTGGGGAGCACACAGCCCAGAAGGCATTTAGAATCACAGTAAAACCAGATTCAATTCAATTGGCAGTGGGTTGCCATTGAGGACTTCTGAGCAGGGGCGAGACAAGAGAGAGGGAGAGACAGAGACAGAAACAGAGAGACAGAGAGAGAGACCTACAAAGAGAGATTTCAAGGGTCAAGGATCTCTGGCAACTTCTTTTGGAGGAATTTCAAAGCCCTCTCTGTTTTGCTTCCATTCAGTAAAAAGGGGAAATAGAGGAAAATAGAAAACAGAGGGGAACACAATCAGTGTGTTGTCTTTGGCCCCAACAGTAAGTCTTTTCTTGGATAATGTGCCTTCCAGCTAGAATTCCTGGCCAACCCAGTGGTCGGAAATGGCTGGTAACAGGCAGGACCACCATGTTGGACACCCTGGAGGAGAGGGAAAGCCCATCTTAGGCTCTGGATGGGGCTCCAGAGCTGTACAGGGTATAGCTTTTACAGCTATACCTGGAGGCCCCAGGAGCTGGAAAGATGCGCTTGGGACCCTGACTCTGCCTGGACCAGTGGTGATGAACCTATGGCACGAGGGCCAAAGCAGGATGTTTGTATCATTGAAAGCTCTGAAAGGTTCGCCATCGCTGGCCTAGAGTCTCCATTCCCTCCCTCTCTGGGCATGCAGGTGGGGTCATCAGCCAGCCTCCTACCTTTAGCTAACTGGCCAGAGTCACGTGTCTGCCTTGACATCGCAAGGTCAGAGCTGGCACACTCACCAGGTGCCCATCCCAGTCCCTACCTCCTGAGAGGGCTGGTTCCAGAGGGAAAGTATTCAGAGAGGAGGAGAGTGGATGCTGGGACCAGCCAGTAGAGCAGGGACACTTTATTTTCTTTTTCATTTTCAATAGCCCAATGTACCTTCTAATACAAGAGTGTATGTACAAACACTTACCATTAAAAACATAATGACTTGATTGGCTTGATTCTTGTTCATATTGGGCGCCAGAGTCTAGGGAAAATTTTATGATATGAACCTTCAGAGGCCTGGACAGGCTAAGTTGGAGCTGTCTGTGTAGTACAAAGAAGAGATAGCAGAGTCTTTGAACTCAGTACAAGACTCTCACTCTTTGCATTGTAGAGGGTGTGAAATAACAGAACCAAAAGGCTCAGGTGCTGGTAGTTTCTGGGGTGCTCAGTCAGAGGAAGTGGGGAAAAGCCATTATACTGCTAGCTGGGTTCCTAAGCTGGTTTTGCTTTCCTGGTCACAAGTTACAGAAACTAAATGCAGACTGGCTAAAATATAACAGTAATAGCGACAATAATCATTATAATCACAATAATAATTATCAGTAGTATAACTTCCTAACCCATATAGCCATTCAGGTATGGCTAAATCCAGGTGCTCAGCAAGTCATTGGGAAGCTGTAAGTCCCCTTCTCAGGTCTGTTTCCCTCAGCCTTGGCATTGTTTTCAAATCCTGAGCAACATAAGGTTTCCACCTCCAGTTCAACAATTCTAGCAGAAAGATAGGACCCTCTTCCTATAAGCCCAGGATTCACTTTGATTGGAATTTAGGTTCCCTGAACAGTTCCAAATTACTCCTGGGAACCAAGGTGATGGGATCCACACTGATTGGCCGATCCTGGGATATGTCCCCCTCCTCCCAACTGTTGCCTCCTTCCAGAGCTCCAGGACTGAGCAAGGGGGCAGAGAGAGGGACAGTGCCTGAAGGAGAAAACAGTAGCTGTCCCCATGTGAGGAGGGGAGGTGGGAAGGGGATTTGAAGCACAAAAGTCAGCTTCGTGCCAAGTGAAGAGGAAGGCAGGTGGTGGGGGAGGAGTCCCAGTGAGGAATAGGGCAGGAGGGGGAAGGGCTGGCTTGCCTGGGGTCCAGATCCTGCCCACAGATGGTAGAGGTCCTCCCCAGTGATTCAGGGTCCTCCCAGCACACCCAAGGGCACCCTTGAAGGCCAAGCAGAGGCACACAGAGCCAGATCAAAGGCTAGAGAGTACTTTCTGCCACCCTGAAGCAAAAGCCCAATCCACCTCTCTAGGCCGAGTTTAGCTCCTTGCAGCCCTCGTGACCTGCACTTTGCTGGGAGCACCTGATCAGCTTCATATCTTCCTGAGGTCACCCCCAGATGACCAGGGGTGACAGGGATACTCATGTGTTAGTCCACCAAACTGGATCCCTGAGAGTGGGGCATTGCCAGAAAAACCACCCTGATTCTGGCCTTGCTCTGGGTACTGAGACTCAGGGTGAAAGGGACAGACGCAGCCGTGGCCCCGGGAGCACAGTTTCTAATTGGAGCCAAGGCCACGCCATTTGTCTTTTCACACAGGCCCTGCCCAGAGTCTGGCTTGTGCCCAGCCTTCAGGAAATGTATGTGGATAGGGCAGAGACTTGGTGGAAATGGCTCTTGCTGCCCACAGGGAAGGGAGCTGCTTTTAATCCAGTCCACCCTTTAACTGGCTGGGTAACCTTCACTCAGTCACCAAGCCTCTCTGGGTCCCTAAGTTCCTCGTCTGTCAAATGAGGAGGTTGGAGCAGCTGGTCCCTGGGTCCCTGTCCAGTTCTAATGCTCTCTGCCTCTCTGGCCAGCCCTCCCTATTAATGCGACCTTTGCTCTGGCGGACAAACCTCTCTCCCATCCCTTCTGCCCCCTGAGCCCCAGCTCCTGCTCATGGACCCCCTCCTTGGTGGCCCATGGAAGGCCAGCCTAGGCTGGGGCAGGGGGAAGAGGCATGGAAGGTGCGGTAATTATTGTAAAGAGGAGAGTTTAAGTGTTTAGTTTTATGAGGTAGCCGGCCCTCTCTGTCAGCAGAAAGCTGCGAAGCTCCCAGGGTACGAGTTAATTTCCTCCGTGGCTCGTTTCCTTGCCCGCCGTCATTTTTCCTCAGCTGCTTTATGGCTTTTGGAGCCATTTGGAGCAGTGTGCAGTGGCAGTGGCTTCATGTGCAAAAGTGGGAAGCCGCCTATTTCCCTCGTGTAAGGCGAAGGGTGGCCAGGTCCTTCAGGGGCGTGGTAGGACGAGACAGCAGTGTGAGAGGGAGAAGCAACGAGGCTTGGCCAGGCTGTCCCCAACTGGGCCTCAGCCCCTGGTACCTCCTTGATAAGCTTGCAAGGAATAAATCTAAATTAAATGATGGTCAGGCCAGCCTTGTGCCATCCCAAGTGCCTCAACTAAACAGCCATAGACTTTGCCCTCTGGCTCATGGCAGGCAAGATGTGAGGCCAATGTACCAGCTCTGGCCTCCGAAAGACCTGGGTTCAAATCCCAGCCTCACCACTACCTACTGAGTCATCTCATTGAGTCATCTCAAGTGACTTCGCCCTGGGACACTAACAGCACCTGCCTGGCGGGGCTGTGGGAATGGAGTGTGAGAATACATTCAAAGCACCTGGCAAGGCGACTGCACGCTCAAATGTTCACTGGCTTCCTGAGCCACATTCTTCCTGGATAATTCTCCCGACTCTTCTGTGCACTGTGGGAGATATCCCCAGGCTGGGGAGAAGCAAGGTTTCTGGGTATGTTAGCAGCCCCTTGCCCACTTCGAGCCTGGTCAGGAACACGGTACTGTCCCAAGGTAATTCCCAAGACGATCTTGCAAGGTGCAGATGGTTAGTGTCAGGTCAGAATGAAGGATCTGGTGCTGCGAGAGTGAGTCAGCAGGCCCAGATCTCTACACTGGCTGGAAGCAAAGCCAGGTTCCTGTTGGTCCCAAAGGACACAGCAAAAATGGGCTCCCTCTTAGAGGGCATTTTTTTCCTGCCCCGGCTAGAAATTAGCATATTTGAGAAACTGCCACTTGATCTGACATCACTGTGTGGCTCTAGAATGCTGGAGATAAAGTAAGAGGAGTTAGCTTGGGGCCTACAGAGAAGGAAACCTCTGGTGTCTGACCTGGGCTTGAGCCCACTCTGCCCCTGATTTGAGTAAATTGCAGATTCTTATGAGTCTCAATTTTCTCATCTGCAAAATGGACACGGTGGCTACTTTCTAAGTCACACAAAGAAGACCGAATTACAGGAGATGAGGCATGTGGAGGGTCCTGCACATAAGAGAATGCTGGGGCTGATATTCCACCAGATGCACTGAGGGGAGGGAAGAGGCTTAAATTGTCTTCTGGCTTCTGCCAACAGCACTTCGTTCAACCTTGAGCAAGTACTCGCCCTCTCAGCGAAGCTCTTTTAGGCCACAGATCCTTTTGAGACTTTATTAAGTTTCTGGTCTGCTGCCCAGAAAAGTACGCACAGAGGACCCCACAAATCTGGCAAGAGATCAGAAAGGAGAGCGCAGGAATCAGGAAGACAAAATTCTTCCAAAGGACGTGGGAGATGGGATAGGAATATTCAACCCTCATCTGGTGCTGGAAAACTTCAGGAAAACAGTCAGAGCTGAGAAAGTAGATAAATATTTTTAGTGTTATTTCTCTGGACAGGAAGAAATTTTGACTATTTGGAGTTCAATTAAGCACCAATTCCATTCAAATCCACACATGTTTCCCGGAAGCCAGTCACACACGAGACAGTGCCAAGTCCCTGCACAACCGGCCCTACCAAGTTTCCCGGAGTCTGTGTCCCCCAAAGTGCAGGCCCGAAGTGGAAAGAGGATTTTAGGAGGTGTCGGGAATGGAATTAAATCACATCGCTTGACTCATTCGTGCAGTGAGAAAATCGCTCCTATTCTGTTTGTCTTAAAACCTTCTCTCAAAGACAAACTCCTGGGCCTGCACTAGCCTTTGACAGCTCTCCGACCAACTGGCCACCCTCTCGTTTAGCAAGAAGAGAGCTGGTCTCCCCTTGCTGCCTTCTGCAGGCAACAGGCACTTGCTCAAATTTCATCACATTGTTTTGTTTTTGTGGCATTTATTTTAACAGTTGTCTTCTATTTATGGCACGCGATATTGGCTTTCCATTTGTAGCAGTGATAAAAAAGCTTCTTTCTACATTTTATTTCTTTAACTATTTTTTACAGAGGGCCTATGGAAAGAAAAATATTAAGTAGCACAAGCAGGGCACAAATATGACCACAGTTGTGAGGGTGGACTGTGAAGAGTGGAAGCTTGGGAAACGGTCATTGCCGGGACATGGATTGCCCAGTGTGCCATCACTGCACTAAGCACTGGGGTAGCCGAGGCAGCAGGAGTCCTGCCCCTGTAGAGCTTACAGTCTAGCAGGAGCAGGAAGGTGGAGGGAAGATGTAACAAATACAGGGAACACACGGAGTGTTGGATGGCCAGTGTTTGGGAAGGAGCACGGAGAAGGGACGGAACCTGATTGCCTGCCCTGGCCTGCCTTGCAGATAGGCTGGCCTGAGCTCTTGGAAGTACAGCGGTGCCCACTAGCACACAGGACGCATGGCTGGAGGCTTCACAGCTATCCTGGGAAGGATCTCTGCAGGCAGGAAGAACAGAAGCCCCACTCTAAAGAACCCGGCCACATTACCATTCCCTCCTGATTGAGGCCAGTTGTAGTCTCCCACTGGTCAAGATTACCTGCTGCAGGAAACCCCACATCAAGGCACTATCCTCCTTCTTCCACAAAAAAAGGCAAAGAACATAGCCTGGAAAGCAGCCCCAGGCTGCCTTTGCGGTCACACAGGTTTGTCCTCGCCTCCCGCTGTGTGCAGGGCCTGCCCCTCGCCAGGAGATCGGGAGTCTGCATGAAGGTACCCAGCTCAGCTCTGAAATCATCACTTTCTGAGTCATCAAACTGCCATTGACTTACAGTCAACAATGTGTGGTGCTAAATGCACTTTATTATTCCAATTCTTTGAAAATTGGTTGTGTATCTGTGGCCCATCAACAGCCTGGTGGGTAGGAAAGCCAGTTATCAGCCATGGCTCCTCTACTTACGAGGTGCCTGATTCTGGGCAGCTTTCTTTTTTGTTTTTCTTTTTTTAACTTTCATTTGCTTGCATCTAAAATGGGAGTAACGTGTTGAATGAGGTCACATTGTCCTCAGCACATGTGATCAGTCAATAAATGGTGCCTTCTTCTTCCACGTACTTAACTCTGAGTTACCCAGAAAACCTCATCTCCTTCCACAAACAGGGGTTGGCACAAGGAGGAAATGAGCAGAAAACTGGGAAACCTGCTCATTCATCCTACAAGTCCATCTGACCGCACGCCAAGCACTGCTCTAGTCACCAGAAGTAGAGCAGAAAGCAAAGGTGGATCAGGTTCCTGCTCTTGTTTGACCATGTCAGCAAAGCAATACATGAGACTTCCACTAGTGCTGAGGACTTCAAAGAATGTTTAGAGAAGCCAGCTCAGATTGGGGATCCAAGGAAGGTTGTGTAGGAGAGGTGATGTTGGGGTGAGAGTGAGCCTTGGAAAGGCTTTGGGAAGAGAACACTCCCAGCAGAGGGAGCAAAGCGAGGTCTCTGAGGTGTCTGGGAGAGAGAAAAGAAGTTACTCTACAGAGGGAGTGGGGGCAGCGAGAAGACAGACCCCGTGGGGCTGAGGAGGCGGCTGCCTGAGGGTGGCTGGGTAGACTGGGCCTGGGAGGAAACTGCGGTTCCCATTCCATGCTGGGGGCCCTTCGAGAGGCCAGGCCACCCCCACTCCCACCCACCCACCCCTGACGCCTGAACTGCCACCTAAGCACCGCATCTTTGACCAGACCCACAGGCACCCACTCACTGGCTGAAGTTCTCTCCCCAAGTCCCAGTTCCCCTCCAGGTTGGAAGAGATCTTCATGACTTGGATAAAGGAAAAGATGAGGAGGAGGGGGGGAGAGCAAAGTGTGTTTGCTGGCACCAGAATCACAGCAGAAGCCAATGCTGGAAACTTTCCCAAGTATTTAGAAATTAAAATAATAAAAGAAAACTGAGCATATGGAGTTTGTAAAGTGCAGTCCATCTTCAAGAAGGGACACAACTTACTCAGAACACACAGCAAAGCGGGGGTCTAGAAGGGTGTGTCAGTGGGGTAAGGATGTGCACAGTCTCTCCAGCGGATGGGGGTGAGGGCAGGTACTGCTCTGGGCTTGGCATGAAGAGCATAGGAATCCCCTTTAGCTTGTACTATTGAAAAATGAGAGTGAATGTCTGTTATGTCCCCTCTCCTGAGAGGGAGCCTGAAGTCCTTCTCAGCCCAGGAAATATCCACTACCACTCCCAGCTCAACCCTGATCCTGTATTTAATTCCTCCTGTCATACTCAACTCCAGAGCAGGTCCTGGAGGCCCGACCTCCAAAACACCCAAACCCAGCTGATGCCTGCTGCTTGCCTCCCCTGCCTCCAGTCCAGTCAGGCATGCTCCACTTGCTTGGGCAACAGCAGCCACCCTTACCTCATCTCTGAATGCCTCTCTCCCCACCCGACCTGATTCAATCCGTCTTCCCCATGGCCACCAAGTGGATCTCTCATTTATGATAAAAGTTCCATGACATTCAGGCCCTGCACGATGCAGGCTCCATCTTCTGATCTTATTGCTCTTCTTTCTGTCCTTTAAACAGTCCAAGACTGTCTGCCTCAGGGAGTTTGCACATGCTGCTGCTGGTGTCTGGAGCACTCTCTTCCAGCCCTTTCTACGATGGGCTCTTATTTCAGGTCTCATCCCAAAGAGAGTCCTCAGAGAAGTCCTCCCTGGCCACCCCATCTAGAAGGCTGCCTCACCAGTTAATTATAGCCTTTTTCTTTTTGGTGCTGGGGATCGAACTCAGGGCCTTGCGCTTGCTAGGCAAGTGTTCCACCACTTGAGCTGAATCCCCATCACCTCACCAGTTAATTTTGCGTCACTTTACTTTTATGTATACCTATCACTAACTGAAATGATTTTTTTCTTTTGTTTGACCTGTCCTTCTGTCATGTAAGTGCCACAAGCCCAGCCCTCACCTGTCCTCTTTCCTGCCACATCTTCCACATCTGGGGCAGTGCTTGGCTCAGAGACATTTATCAAATGGGGACCGCCAGAGCCACTTGGTTTATTTGGGCACCAACTGGATGTTTAGGTCACTGTGCACAGTCTTGTGACTGCGGAGTGGCAGACAGTACCTCGCTTGTGGACAGAAATCAAGGGTTTCTGGCAAGGCCCACGTGGCCATGATCCCAGGCACTGCTGGGTCTATTGATGGTCAGGCACCTTGGGAGATATAGGTTCTCCCCGTCCTAACAGAGCTCCCCTGGGGACCTCCCTCCACCCCAGTCACTCCAGTGGTATCTCTGAGCCAGGCAGCCTAGCCGGCACAAGCTGGCTGGAAGGTATGAGCAACAGGGCAAAAGGTGCAAAAGGGAACTGTGGGCACATTTGGCGGGGCAGGGTTGGGGGGGGAGTGACCGGCTCATGGTCTCTGCAGACTCCCAAGTCCCTCGGCTCAGACCAGCGAAGGTGGTACATCCCAACCCCTAGGAGGTGGGGCTGGCTGTGCAAGGGTTTGGAGGGTCCCCTCCTTGAATTCCCTCCCCTCCTCTCCTGCAGCCCCACCCCCCACCCCGGTCTGGCTGCTCCTCTCCCGCTCTGCTGCGCGCTGGCCTCCACAAGATGGATTTTCCTGGCTGTGCCAATCTTGCTGCCACCTGTTCGCGCTGTGCCGGAGCCAGTAAAATGGCTCAGCTTCAAACCCAGAGCAGCTGGGAGAGCAGTTGCCAAGCCTCGTCGTCCCCCTTGCTCCCTCCTTTGTTGCAGCAGTGGCAGCAGCTCGACTCCAAGTCATCCTGTCACCTGCTGTCAGTTGGGCAGCCCCCCGCCCCACCACACCCCTGCAGACTCAGCCAGCCCTCTTCAGACTGCAGCTCTGGAGGGCCAGGCTGCAGGGTGGGACACAGGTGAAGGGGCAAGAGCAATCTTCACCCTGACCCTTACTTCAGCCCAGACTCTTCGGATCCTCCTCCTGCTCCCTCACTTCCCAAGGGATTCCCCAGCTTACTGCTCCCTGGAGCCCTCTCTGGGAACTCAGACAGAAGGGGGCTAAGGATGAACTGGGGGCCTGAGAGAGCCAGGAGGGGACAGGCTGGCTCCACCTGCTGAGCCACGATGGTGACAATGGTGACGATGATGGTGGCAGGGAGCTCTCCGAACCTCTAGGAGGGGAAGGCCTTTGGAAACCACCTGTAGCAGCAGTCCAGGATCTGGAATCCCAGCCCTGCTCCTAACCACATAGCCTCCATGACCTTGACAAAGTCCCGCTGAACCTATTTTCCCCAGCTGCCAACGGGCTGTCTGTGCTTGCCCACCCCACAATGTCACTGCTAAGAACAAACGGAGGGCTAGTGACTTACACTCCTTCAAGAATAAGGCAGGGATATAATTAAACATGTGCGTGGGATACAGAAATGCAAACTGTAAAGTGCTCTAAGGCCGAGGAGCTGTTTTTGCTGGGTTTGCACGTGTGCGCGCCTGGCCTCCAGGAAAAGGATGCAGGCTGAGTCTGTCTTCTGAAAAGCTGGCTCCAGCCAAGGGGGCATCTGACGGCTGAGAGACAGACACATCAGAAGATAGAGCAAGACACAGGAAGACAGACAAATAAACACAGATAAAATAGCCAGCGAGGCCGATGGCTCTCCTGATGGGAACAGACAGGCGGTGGCAGCAGCCAGGTTCCCATAGCCTGGGGCCCTTCTCTCTTCTCCCAAGATCCTTCCCAGGGACAGCTGCGCCTCTCTCTCCCTTCCCTCCCCACTGTCCTCGGTCATCAGCTCACACTCACAGACCCGCAGGCAGGCACACTGGACAGTGTCCCCGCGGGGGCGTTGGCACAGGAGGGGGACGGGCGCTCCACACTCGGACAGGCGGACAGGGGTGAGAAGGGAAGCGGTGCCGGGCCCTGGGGGAGGCAGCTTCCCTGGATGCAGGCCATTGGGGGTCTCAGGAAACATGCCTTTGTAGATGATAATAATAGGAAACTGCCGACCATCTCTGAGAGCACTAATCCCTGCGGATGAGTCATCAAGGGGAAGCCGAGGAGGCTGGTGGAGAATCCATGGTGTCTGCTCAAGTCTGACAACCCACATTTTTCCCTGGGTGTCCAGAGCTGATCTAGGGGAGTTGCAGATTGGCATCGGTGCTGCAGGGTGTGCTGGGGGTACCCTGCTTCCTCACAGACCCTGCCATGCAGCTTCACATAGCTACCAGGCTGCTTCTGCTGGAACGAGCAGCAGCTCTGTCTCTCCCCCATTCGCCACCTCCCATGGCTTCCCATTTCACATGTGATAAAGCCCAAATGCTGCCCATGGCTTGTAAAGGCCCAGGGTTTATCCCTCCTGACCTCTCCAGTCTCATGTCCCACTTTTCCCCCCTCCCTGATGGCCCTCCTTCCACATCAGCCTTGTTGTTCCCTAACCTAGACCTACCTCAGGGCCTTTGCACTTAGTGTGTTCTCTGCCTATGGACACTCAGCTGCCAGCTGTTGCCTTATCACCTTCTCATCATTTAGCTCCCATGGAAAAAGCCCCCACCCATCTTAATTAGTTCCCATCTCCTTTCCACGGCCACTCCCTGGTTTTTGATCCTCTGTTTCCTGCACACCTCATACCTCTTCCTGAAAATATCTCCTTTGCATATTTTTTAGTCCATCCCCGCCCTGTGGAATACAAGCTCTTGCCTTGTTCATGGCTATAGCCCACCACGTGGAGCAGAACCCAACATACAGCAGGTAATTAATAAATAGACCCTCAGCAAACAAGGGAGGTACAGAGGAAGAAGCCACAAATGGCCAACATACGCTCAAGAAGTCAACAGGATGAAAGGGAAGGAACTGTTGACAGCGTGATGTTGAGACTTCAAAGGAGGTCATGAAGCCAAAGCTAATCCTGCCAAGGGTTTCTATGGTGTATGTCAGATCATGTCCACCACCCGTAGATGGCGTGTTCTGGCCCCATTTTACTAGTGAGGTAGCTGAGGCCCCAAGAGGTGAAATCATACATCTAAAGTTACACTACTTTCAGAAAAGAGGAAGGTTGTGGTACCACGTCACACACTTTCTCCTCTGTGGCATGTAGTGTCCCTGCAGTTGCTCGCAGTCACACTCCTGCCTGCCTGAAGTGGCAGCAGAGGAGCCATGGACAGCAGGGTCTGGCCTACAGGAACCCCAGGCAGAAGGAGGCAGCAGATAGGCCAGCCCTGGACCTTGGCAGGTAAAGGGTAGTGAACAAGGACTGAGTCATGATTGTGAGAAAGACTTTGTGTGCCTCATCTTCCCCTCCAGGATAAGAATGGCTGAGGGTTTGGGCTTTGCTTCTGACCACTCCATCTTTCAGCCTTACTCTCCTCCTCTGTGCGATGGGGATAACAACATCCACATCCCTGAGTTGCTCTAAGAATAGAATCAAGCCCTGTGTGTGAGAGTGCTTTGATGTCTTTACAAGTTGTACAAATGCATATTGGTGAGGACCTATAGGGCTGCGAAGTTCAGAAATCCACATCAAACTGGCTCCAACCTCAAAAAGGAATTCATGGATTCTTGTAACTGAAATCTCCAGGGTGGGACTTCAGGTTGGCTTCAGACATATCTAGTCAAGGAAGGAAGTTTTCGCCAGTAGGTGACCACTGACCACTCCAGGTCCCTACCCTGCCATGTGATATACCCTACTTGAAAGGAGCCATCTTCTATGTAAACCCAAGCGTCAGCCCCACAGTTGCTTCTCACCGGTACACACAAGGACCCCAAGCTGAGTCAAGCACTGATTGGCCACCCTGGAGCGAGGGTGGTGGTGGGGAATGGTTCCATTTGTGAGCAGACATTGTCCAAAGGAAATGGGAGTCTGGGAGCCCCGCTGGCACACAGGGGACATTCACTGCAAGGCCAAGAGTGGCATCCTCCACCTTCTGGTCGGAACCCTCGGAGGATCTGCTCTGGGGCTCCCCTGCAGGGCCCTGGAGAAGCCCCTTCCCTGGGAAGTACCAAGCAGAGCCGCTGTGCAAATGAAACAGAATCGTTCCTCAATGTGATTCGTAAACAGTGAAAACACCCATGGAAATGGAGAGATTATCTTTAGCGTTGTTTTAGAAGGGGAGAGGGGTGAGGCACGACAGGAGTTTGGAACTGAAAGGGACTTAGAAAGCATTGGCGGCCACCCCAACTCACCCCCCTTCACAGCTATCACTACGCAGCAGCCAGAAGAGTGTATCCTCAATTCAGATCACACCGTGGTCCTCCTCTGGCTTTTTGTGGCTCTGGAAATAGTCTCAACTCCTTCCCTCCCCTCTGGGCCTGGGGCTCTGCTCCCTGCCCCCTGCCCCTCCTTGTATTCCATCCCTTCCCCCCCCCACCCCACACACAGCCCTTCCTCATTTCCCTCTCAGACACTAAGCACTTGCCATTCCCGCTGCTCCCAGCACCCTTCCCCCAGATGTCCCGGAAACAGCCACCGTCTCTTCATTCAGGTCCCCACTGACAGGCCACATTTTCATACCAGCACCCTCCACTTCTCTAGCCACTCTCTCTCCCTCCTACTTTTCCCATTTTCTATTCTTTACTATCTGGAATTATCTTGTTGGTTTATTTGTTTGCTTATTTATCATCAGTCCTCCTGCCTGCTGTCCCCACTGGAGTTCTCAGCTCCAAGAACAGAATCCACACAGCACAGGCTTGGCACACTGCGGGTCAACAAATGCAGACTGAGTGCCCCTTATTCAAAATGCTTGGGACCCAGAAGTGTTTCAGACTTTTTTAGAGTCTTGGAATATCTGCATAGACATACTGAGATGTCTTGGGGGTGGGACTCAAGTCTAAAGACAAGATTCATTTATGTTGCATACATTCCTTATACACAGAGCCTGGGGGTAATTGTATACAATATTTTTAATAACTTCATCCACAAAACAAGTTTCATCTGGTGGAATTTTCCACTTTTGGTGTTATGTTGATGCTCAAAAACTTTTGGATTTTGGGACATTTCAGATTTTCGGATTAAGGATGCTCAGCCTATACTTGTTGAATGAATGAATAGATGGGTGAACAGATGGGTTGGTGGGCAGATGGGTGGTGAGCGGGTGGAGATGAGGGTGGGTGGGCGGAGGCATGTGTGGGTGGGTGGGTGGACAGGGATCTGATGGAGATGTGGCCTGCCTGAAACACACAGCTGGCACCAGCAGCCAGGTGGGCCGAGCCCATGCCCTGGCTAATTTGTCTTCATCCTCTAACTGGTCTTTTGCCTTTTTTTTTTTTTTTAAATGATTGTGTGTCCTGTTATTTCTTTTAGACTGGAAACCAACTTGGGGATCTGATAGCTAAAGACCCTCCAGACTCCACCTGCCCAACAGCTCACACACTGCAGCCTCAGTGCCACCTGTTCTGGTTGCTGACTTCACCTGACTTGAAAGCCCGTTAAGCGATCATTAGGAGGTCAATAAAACCCTTTCCTCTGCAGGGCACACTTCCACCCTCAGCCTCTGTCCCCTGCCTGCCAGCTGGGCTGCCTGTTATTGTTGCCAGGAGCTGAGAGGGAGCTCAGTGGCCTCTCTCTCCCAACAAGCCCCACCACTGAGCACCTTTGTCTTTGTGGCAGCTCCTGGGGAGGGGTGTCGTCCAGGCCCTGCTTGGCCATCCAGGGCTGTCCTTTGAGGTGGGGAAAGGCCTGTCTCTTTGACAACACTGCACCTGAGCTGAGCCACATCAGGGGGCCCATGAGGCTCATAGGAGGTGTCCCCGAGGTGGCTGTAGCAGCCCCACACACCAGCAAGGCTTCTGTGCACTGCCATGATATCTCAGGGGACAAAGGTGGAGGAGGGAAAGAACGCTGCGGCGACCCTCTCTCACTTGCCAGGGCGGAGAAACAGAGTTCCGAGAATATTTAGGTGGCAGGCAATGAGCCCCGGTGCAGGAGGGGGAGCAAGCAGGCTGAGGGTCCTGCGTGGGAAGCCGACTTTAAGCAGATCCCAGGTCATGCCTAATGTGGGATTCTGTGTACAGGGAAGTTCTTCCCCTCATCTGGAAAATTCCATCTTGGTGAAATTTGATTGAAGAAAACTCTTTATGTTATTGTTGAGTGAGAGGGAAAAAAGCACACTGCAGAAGGAAGCCGACAGCAAGATACTGGGTTATAAACAATCTAAAATCAAACAAAACTACGCTTAGAGAGTTAGACCCACATATGTACCTGTTTGTGTGAAGAGAAAAGCCCAGAAGACCACATGCAAGATTTCACCAGTGGGTCCCTCTCTGGAAAAACCTGGGACTGGGGACTTGGGGAGCAAGGAGGGGAAAGCTAGGCACAGAGGGAGCAAGGAGCATTCTGCTTGGCTGGGCGCTGGCATCTCCGCTTCTGCCCAGCACAACAACGGCATCCGTGTGCTCATGTGAGGGGGGTTATTTTATTAACCAGCTAGATTAAGCATCTCTCCTTCTAATTACTAGTTTAATTAACCTTGGCACACAGTATGTACCAACCCCCAAGGGACTGACTCAGAATTGCTGTGCTGGGTGAACATCGCCCATCTGCTCTACGTTGCTGGCTTCAGCCAGCACTCAAGGGGCTTGGGCAGTGGACGTTGAGAGCTATGGGGTCAGGTGGCACCAGGGAAGAGCAGAGCAGGCAGAGGACCTCCCTGGAAGGTCTTGCCCCAGGTACTAGATTCCAATAAGGCTGCCTCTGCAACAGCTTTTCTGCAGGCAATGCCCCAGACAGGGTCAGCCACAGAGAAGTCAACCTGGGCTGCCCTGCCTGGGCCTCCCATAAACCCACAGCACAGCCAATGTCCTGTGTAAAGCCTGGGAACCAGAAAGCTTGTGTTTGATGACCACTGGCTGACAGTGAGGTGTCTATGCTGTTTCCACTTCACTAAGCCTGTTTTCTCATCTGTAGAATGAGCACAAAGCTACTCAGGTCTCAGGGCAATTTATGAAGTTTAGTTGAGAGTACAGAAGTCAAGATGCTCTGCAAACTACATTCCTTTGTTCATCCACTCATTTGGCATGTGTTTCTGGAGGGCACCCTGAATGCTGGCAAAAATAAGCAACACCATGATGAACAGGAAGACTCTGAAGACCAAGTTCTCTGAGCATTGACAGTGTCTGCTTAAGACCCAAGAATCAGGTGCGTGCACACATCTCCTTCCTGATCTGTAGCCAGCAACAGCCCACACTCAGCACACGCCTCCCGGATACTCACACATGCACGCCTGCACACACATGCCTGCGTGGGGACAACTTTCTTCTTCAGCCATGGACAGGAAACACACCCATCTCAGTAACACATGTGTACCATGTTCACACATGAAGACAGCTGCACGGCTCCTCTATTCTCTAGGAGCACAAGGCCAGGGAGGTCAAATTAATGAGAAACACAGAGCCTCTGGTAAAGGGGTTTCTATGCATTTCTTTGTTTAAAAGCTTATTAACACCCTAACCTAGTCTCCTCTTCACCGTTGCCATGTTATTGGAGTATCCTGCTGTCTGTGTGGGCGGCTGAAGGCAAGCGTGGGCATTTGCATATGTGTGAGGGAGAAGTGTGTACGACGTGCTGGTAGGTATGTCCAGGTGTGAGGTTTATGTGCTTAAGTGTGTATTTGTGGGTGCATATCCGGATGTGAGTGGTGTGTATGTGTGTGTCCGGGTACATTTGTGCATGTACATGTTTGTGTGTCTGTATGTATCTGGATATGAGGTGTGTATTTCCATGAGGGTATACGTGTCTCTGGACGTGGGTTTGTGTATGTGTGTGTATATGTCCAAGTGTGAAGTGTGTCTGTGTGTCCAGGTGTGTGTGTGTCCCTCGATGTGTGATTGTGTGCTTGTGTGTGTATACATGTCCAATTATTTGTGTGTGTGTGTATCCCTGGGTGTGAGGTTTTATATGTGTGTGTGTCCCTTGGTGGGGGGGTTATGGGTGTGTCACCAGGTGGGGGATTATATGCTTAAATGTGTGTTTTGCCAGGTGTGTGGGTGTGTGTGTATATGTATGTGTTAGCAAGTATGGGATCGTATGTGTATGTTGCTGGGTGTGGGGTTTTGTGTATGTGTATCACCAAGTATGAGATTATATCTGCATGTGTGTCACCAGGTGTGGGATTGTGCGTGTTGGGGTATGTGTTGTGTTCTTGTGCTTTTTAGGACCTGTCAGAGGTAAACAGCATTTCCCAACTTATTTTTCACTATTGCCCCCATAAGGAGCCTTAAAAGACATTTTTTCTGTCACCCCTCCTCTCTGAAATTGTACCACCACAGGTACACTGTGTATGTGTCTAGGTACAGTTTACATATCTGTGCTCTATATAGAAAAAGAGATATTTTCCACCTACCTCCTCATCCTCAAAGAATGTCCACCCTTGAGGGTAACAAGGCCCTATTGAGGATTTGGGCTTCAGCATAAAGATTTTTCACTTCCATCCCTGCCCGCACATGTGCTGTGTCCTCAGCTTCTAGGACCCAGCTCTTAAAATACAGATTTCAGGCCCCTTATCCTAAAGATCCTGTCAGCAGACCTGGGAAAGAGATCAGAAGCCTGGTCATAGCAACCTCCCAGGCAGGGGAGTCTGAGGCTCTGAAGGAGGGGGGTCTTGGGTGGAAAGGAGGTTAGACCCACTGAGCAACCATCTAGTCTGAGGGGAGGAGTCTATCTGGAGCCCCTTCTTTATCCTGAAGAACCTGGATTCTCAGCCATGAAGACTGTGACCTGGCAGACAGGACCTCCCGATGCCAGCACTGCCCAGCTGCCCAATGGACCAGAACCTTCCCACTGGCTTCCCATGGAACACAATGAGAGGTGTGCCCAGCACCAAGACCACACACTGAGGTCTGCAACAAACCTGACTCAGGTGTCTGGAATCCTGTTTCCATCTGCGTGATAAAGTCATGCTGACGTGAGCCACACTTCTGTGAGCTCCAATCTCCTCCCGGCTCCAGGGACACGTTGTGCCAGGAACCAGGACAGGAGGTGGCAGTTTACCCCCGCCCTGCCTACCAGCCCAGCCCTGGGGTCGCAATGGGAGCTCTGATCCCCACTGGAACCCTGACTAGAAGCTGCCAAGGACCTGATAGCAAAATCAGTCAAGAACGGAGAACCCCTACCTGGCCCTGTGCTCTTTGGGCACCAAAGCAAAGCAATGGCTCTGGGGAACTGGACCAAAGCCAAGCCTCAGCCCTGGGTGTCTGAGTGAGCAGAACACAGGGGACCAATTGATGTGGCGTGGACAGATCTCCATCGCGAGGCCACTGTGGGGCAGGTGGGAGCCTGGAAGAGGGAGGAGGAGCAGGCAGGCAGGGTGGGCTGGGCTGGGAATAGAAGTGCCTCCTTGAGGGCATAAGGGCATGAGAAGGAAAGATGGGATGAGCGTGAATGAAAGATGGAGATGGAGGAGAGCAGGGGTGGGAGGATGCTGCAGTCTGGTGGGGAAGTAAGAAAGGCATCTTTCTCCTTCTCTTAAGCTTTTAAGGCATCAGAGCATCTTGCTAATTGTTCATCTCCCAGAGACGCTAATGAAATTAACTCTGCAAAATGCTCATCAGGTCATCTGCAGAGGGCACAGTGCCAGGCTTCTGCTCGGTCCACCCCCTTCTCCTCTTCTCCTCCTGCTCCTTCCTGATGATTTCCCACCCCCTCCCTTTCAACATAGGCCCCTCTGCAGGGAACTGCTCACCTCCAAACCTGCCTGAGAGTGCCCAGTGGGGAAACCAGTAAAAGGGGCTGTAGCCAGGGAAACCTCAGAGCCTGAAATGCCAGGTTCTCTGTGTGTGTGTGTGTGTATGTGCGTGTGTATGTGTGTGTGCGTGTGTGTGTGTGGTCACACATGAATCACAGGAGCATGTGTCTCTAATAAAACCATTTGTTAGACTGAACATTCTTTCAATCACTAAGCATTTCTGGAGCAGCTTTTAGGTTTAAGTCTTTGTTCTATCCCTTACCAGATGAGTTATATCCCCTATCTGTGCCTCAGTTTTTTTTTTATCTATACAATGAAGACGATAATAGTATCTACTTATAAGGAGTTGTGAGAATTGGAAGAGATAAGCCAGGTAATGAATTGAGTTCTGTCCCGTACATGCAGTTTTCAAGAAATGCTGGGCGCTGTCCTTTGTCCTGGCGGCTCCAAAGCGAAGGCAGAACAGCTCTTGCACGGAGGCACTCCCAGACCAGCAGAGAGCTGCTGGCACGAAGTTCTCAGCAGTGTGGGGCTCGTGGAGGGTGGACAGACATGAACTTGTGTACCCGTATAGATTATGTATTTGCCTAGTGTGCATGGGTGTGAGCTGAGTGTGGAAAGTGTACTTGTGTTAGGTGTAAAGACTGAGTGGGTGCTGGCAGGCTCCGTGTGTGTGTGTGTGTGTGTGTGTGTGTGTGTACAAGATGTTGCTGGGGGCTCTTTGAATGGGCTTGTTTCTAGTTCTCTCTCTGCTCCTAACCTTCACACATGTTTCACTTCTCTTATGACCCGGCTCTCACTTCACCCTCGCTAAAATGGGAAAGGGCCATCTATGTCTCTTCGTAGGCTCCAGATTCTCCCACTGGATAACAATAAGCTTTGCAAACACAGACAGTAGTAAATGCTTGCCTTACCCTGGACAAAGTTCTAGAACAGACTTCTATAAAGGATAATTCCATATGATCCTTTCTAATGCAAATGACAGAAACCCAAATGGGCTTAAACAACAAAAAACTGAATGCGCTGTCTGGTGTAACTGAAAAATCCAGGGCCATTCCTAGCAGCTTCAGGAGCAGCTAGGTCTGGGGAGCTTGGATGATAAACCGAGATTCTGTGTCTCTCTCTTCCCCCAGGCTCTGCTTTTCTCTGCCCAGGCTTTAGTCTCAGGCATGTGCTCCTCATGTGATGGCAGTATCAAAGCAAGACATTTTATTTATTGCTACAAGTCCAGCAATAAAAGAAAATTTTTCTTCCCTTAGTTCCAACAAAAGTCCCAGAAATGAGCCTCCGTAGGCAACCTTGGGACACATACCCATCCTTGAACCAATCATTGTGGTTCAGGGAACTGTGGATAAAAGCATGCACCATCTTTTGGAACTGGAGTGGGGTAGCCTCACACGAGTCTTGTGCACTGAATGTGTGGGGGGGGTCCCTCAAAGGAGACACAGGAAAATGCTTCCAGGAGATGGAAGCTGGATGCTGAACAATAGGCAGATCTGAATGCCTAGATTGGGATAGGGATCATCAAGGGCTAACATTGGCCTTTCCAAGAATAAGTTCTGTCTGGTGAACTAATTTCCTGTTCGCTGGGTTACTGAACAGATAGATCAGGGCAAAGATGGAGCCTCATGAGTCTGGAACTCTGTAAAGTTCTTCTGTTTATTTTTGTGGATGCAGTAATGAAATGTGAGTTGAGCGATGGTGCAGTCAGAGGTTTTGGGGTAGATGAAAGAGAAATTAAATGTTTGCTCTAAGTGTAATCTGCAAGGTTGTCTTGAGTGTGGGGCTGCTGGGCTCTGTCCTTGGTTCTGCCTTCAGCAACTTCTTCAGCAAGGACTTGGTTGAAGCCTATATGACTTCCCAATCTCATCTGAGAATGACAGGAAGCTGAAGAAAATAGCAAGTATCCTGCCTGACAGCACCCACATCCCTAGACAGCTCCATATGGAAAAGAGGGATTAGATGTGATATGATGGAATATTACTGGGATGAATTTAAGTCCCCGCATCTAGAAATGAGCAACCTAAGGGTAGATGGCAAACACTTGTTGGCAGCACCTATGGCAAAGGCTGAGGGCAGTGTATCTCAAAGTGTGGTGGGTCCTCAGACCGCTGGCAGCAGTAGGAAGAGCTAGGAAGGAGTGGGGAAGCTTGGTAAAAGCACAGATTCCTAGATGCCTCTCCAGACATATTGAGTCAGAATCAGGATAGGGCAGGATGTAGAGATTTGCATTTTACCCAGTATCACAAACACTTCAGTGCATCTCCATGTCAAGGACGGCATCACCACAGGCTCTGAGCTCCCCAACCAGGGGAATGTGATGTCACTGGCCAACAGCTGATAGGACCTTCCCATTTGGTCATCCTAGCTGTGGGTCTGAGACAAGTCTTTCCCTGGCAGCCCTCCAACCTGGATTCATAAGCAGAATTCAGGTGAGAAACCTATCCCTCCTCCCTACAAGGCTATCCATCCTTCTGACATGGCTCTCAGTACCATATAAAAGGGGACAGTGAAGATGATGCCCAAGTGACAAAAAGGAACCAGCATTATGAAGGTCTGAGGACAGAGTGTTCTACGAAGAAAAGCAAATGGGAAGGCCTGGAAGTGGGGAAGAGCTTGGATGCTGGAGAAATGAAAGGGAGGCCCTTATGGCTGGGCCCAGGCAGAGCTAGAGAGGAGAGAGAGGCCAAGTAACTCTGGGCTTACAGCTGTGGGCATCAGTTGCTCCGCCTTCCAGACACATACTCACAGAGTAGGACTGCTCTTCCTGGCTTTCTTGGGTGGGACCATGGGACAAATCCTCGCCAATGAACTGCGAGTAGATTGACATATGTCCTTTCCGGGCTGAACAACTGATTGTTGGCTAGAGTTCTCTGCTACAGTTCCCTGTTCCTCTGCTTCCATGACCAACAACATTCCAGAAAATGCTATTACCCAGAGTTCTTCAATGAGGATGAACTGGAGCAGTAGATCCATGATGCACAAAGAAGAAATAAGCCTTTGTTGATTTAAACTACTGAGATCTGGGAACTATTTGTTACCGTGACATAACCTAATCTAGCCTGTGCTACACTAACCCTCTATTCTGGCTGAAGAGAGATGGGCAGAGAAGTGAATGAAGCAGCTGAACTGAACGGAATAGCAAAAAGAAAATTTCCTGCATCCCAAATCTTATTCCCAAATTCTAATCCCAGAGCAGAAACTACAGGAAGAGGAAGTATAAGGAGCAAGGACACTGAACTCAAACCAGAGACCCATCTCAGCTGGATCTTCAGTCACAGAATAAGGCATTGATAATGAGGCACTTCCCTTTCCCAGCCTCAGCTACCTCATCTGTATAATGGAAATAATGTTGATTTAACAGAATTTTATGGGAGTCAAATTATAAATGTAGGCAAGAACATAACTATCCAGAAAACACCATTATAATGTCATCTTATATCCCAACCCCCAATCCTATTCCTTCATCCTCAACCAGCTTCTACCAGTGCCCAAACTCCAGGTCCTAATCATTTCTCCCATACACTGGGCCTCAAATGCAGGTCCTGCCACTCTCTCACCTCTCCAACCCACCTCTTTCCTATAGGGTATGGGAGAGAGGTGATGGTGTCAATGGACACACACTGCTGCACCCAACTCCCCCCCTTCCTCCCTCTCCCTCCCCTCCCTCCCCCCTTTCCCTCTTTCTCTCTCTCCAGACCCCTGATAGATCAGGCACCCCCTGACACTGCAGAATACAAGCAGCCTCCAAAACAGAGTTCAAAAAGCATAAGCTGATGGACATTTTCATCTGGGCTCACATGAGGTTACAAAAAATTGTTTTTATTAGTTAAAATTTAAAAACCAAGCTGGATGTGGTGGCTCATGCCTGTAATCCCAGCACTCTGGAAAGCTGAGGCAGGAGGATTGAAAGTTTCCCACCCGGCATAGGCTATTTAGTGACTTAGTAGGACCCTGTCCCAAAATAAAAAATAGAATAGGGCTGGGCATGTAACTCGGTGTGAAGGCCCTGGGGTCAGTTACCGGTGCTGGAAAAAAACTAAAATCAAGAGATTTTTACCATCAGTGACCTCTATTTACCAATTTGGAAGACAGAGCCATACCGGGTCTCAGTCCCCTTCCTCACAACCGGCACCTGGAGCAGAAGAGCTAGCTGCCCCTTTAAACGTGCCCTGTCCCCCGTGTCGCCCATCTCTCCCTGGCACTGGGGCCCAGGTGCACATCTGGAGCATCGGCTGACATTTTTCATAGTAGAGTTAAGAGAGAAGCAAAACATTTCTTATAACCCTTCTCTATCAAAAGTGGGAAACAAAAGACAGACCGAGAGAGGGCCTCGTGTCTCAAGAAATATAGGAGAGCTCATATCTCTTTGTGGAAGCCAAGACCATTCTTATTTTGCCTCGCCTGCAGCACCAATTTATATTATCGACCGGCCCCATAGGCGTTCGAGTTCGTGACCCTGCCCTCACCCTTCTCATTCTCCTCCTGACCCAGCGTAGCACCCTCTTCTTTTCTGATCACTCGCCCGATGCACAAGGAGCGCGTCTGTCATTTCCTTTCTCCTTCAAGGCAGCCCTCTGTTTATTTTAACCCGATTAGGGAATGGGGGCGGGGAACACGAGACTCCAGTAGCGGTCATTGCTGGAGCTTCGGGAGACGACGTGACTTGCCCAAGGTCACAGAGCCAGAAGCCAGAGGAGTCCAGACTCTGCCCCAGGCCTTTTTAGCATCCAAAGCCCAGCTCTTCCCTTCACGCCCACGTCTCGGGCGCCTTACGCTCTCGGGGCGCAAACACTGCGCGACTCGTCTAAGCTGCGCCCTAAGGTTGCTTCCTTCGGCGAACTGCGCGGTGGGTTACAGAAACCTTGGGTCAAGCTGTTACGCTTGTCCTTGGAATCCACCAGACTGCGTGCTGAGACTACGGTTGGCCCCGAGTCTGGCCTGTCAGGCCCTGGGTCCCTGGGCAGCCCTGCGAGCGGGCAGGGGCCCCGGGCTCTCCCGCAGTCCCCTGTCCAAGCTGCCGCCTGGCAGCCTACCGCGGCGCGCAGACAGGCTGCGAGCGCGGCCGGGAGCGAGGAGTGAGAAGAGAGGACTGCAGCGGAACCTGTCCGGGGCACCCCAGCCCTGGGCCGCTCTCCGCAGGCTGGCGCCGCGCCGGGGTCGCCGCAGCCCTGGGCCCCTCCCGGGCCACCTGTGCGCAGACTGGCGGACCCCCAGGAGCCCAGATCCACAGAACCAATCCACTCCGGGTTTCAGACTCCGGTCCCCGTCCCCGGAGACCGCGAGGGGCGGTGGGAGACCTCCCCGCCCACCTCCCCAGCCCCTCCCTGGGGGAACCTCAGGCATCGCCCGGAGGGATCCCCTGTGGTGGGGACAGCCCGCGCGCGCCGCGCGGGGTGTCCCGGCCCCTCCTTCCTTCCCCCTGCCCCGCCCGCCACAGCCCCGTTCCGCAACTCCAGTCCGGGTTTTGCAGCGCCCGCCGGTCCGCTCCCCGGCTGCGGGCTCCGCGCGGCGGCTGGCTCGGTGCGCGGCGCGGCTGGCGCTGCGCTCCGCCCCGGCTGCATTGCTGCGCTCCCGGTGCCCGAGGGAGCCACGCGCCGCGTGCGCCCCGCAGCCGGCCGACCGGAGGCAGCGCAGTCCGCTGGCATGGGCCCCGGGGGCGCCCCGAGGTGGGGCTCTGGGCTGAGGCGCTGAAAGCCTCCCTCCCGCCCGCGGGGCCCCGCGCCCAGCCCGCCCGACCGCGGCCATGGCCGTCTGGCCCGGCCTGTGGCCAGCACTCTTGGGCATAGTCCTCGCCGCCTGGCTCCGCGGCTCGGGTGAGTCACGCCGCGCGCGCTCTGGGGAGGTTTGAGGGGGGCCGTGCGCGCGAACGCTGGCCGCTCTTGGTGGGGGGGAGGTGACCTGTGCTGCCGGACCGGCTGGGAGCCCCCGGAGGCCAAACTTTGCGAGGCGGGACGCGGGGGCAGCCTCTTGCTGCTGCGCAGCTTCCCCACGCTCTCTCCCGGAAGCCTGGGTTCTGCCAAGTCCAGGAACAGCTGTCAGCGCACGGGGCTGGCGAGTGTGGACGCCCCACGCCTCCGGGTGGGGGAAGTTTGCTGGTTCCCCGGCCCCAGAGCAGGATCAGGGGTTCCAAACAACCCTGAGGAGCCTGACTTTGAGGATTCATAGATGAGAGGGTTTTGACCACATGCCATTGCCCAGAAAATGGAAAGGGGGGGGTGTTTAAGATACCTCTTCCCAGTAGCATTTGCCCCAACAGCCACTCACAGTTTCCCAGCTTGGCACCTGGCCTCTGCCCACGTCCAGAACACACTGTCCTCCTCTGTCCCTGTGACACACGCTCACACACGCACACACTCAGGCGTGGAGGCGCCTACAGCAGCCCCCAGCTCTTGCAGCCCGCACAGTCAAAGCACCACAGCCCCTGTGGCCAGGGCTGTGGCTCCCCAGCCTCCCTGACCCCAGGGCTAGGGTCCTGCACACTGGGCTTCACCTTCTCCCTGAAACTCCAGCCCTTCTCCCTGCGTGCCAGACTGGCCACCTAACCTGCTCAATCCTTAGCCCACCTCCTTTCCCTTGGATGAGGGGGGTTAGGGGAGAAGTTCCCCTGCATCCTTTGTCTGCTCTCCTGGAGCCTCCACCTAGGCAGAGCTGTGGGGGCCTCCTGATCTCTGCCCCCATGCACTCAGCAGAGCTGAGCTCGAGGGGGGTGTCGTTTGTCTGATCCAGGGGGAATGGGGCTTGCCCTCAATTCTTGATGCCCTCAGAACCTCGGGGGCAGGCAGCGAAGGGTTGCCCACCAGCCTGGCCAAGCCACAGTTCATCACAAAGGTGTCTTGAGGAAGCTTGGGGTTCCTCAGCTGCAAACCCAGGCTGATTGGAGATCAATGAGTGAGAGCTCAGAGACCAGCCTGATGATTGAGGCTGATGGCTGGTTCCTTAAAGAGTCTCTCCATGCAGCACATCCTGTATCCACTACCTGACCACCCCCATCCTGCCCTCCCAGTCCTTCCTCTACTCCATCTCACCTGTCTCCCTTCCTCATCAACACCCCCAAATCTTTACTTCAACAAACCTGTCTTCCCCCCAGCCTTCCTTTCCAATCCTGACCAGCTGGAAGGCTGAGCTGCCACCGGGTGTGTGTTCATGCTGCACACATGTGTGTGTTAGGAATATGTGTGCGGCTTCCCACATGAACACTCAGGGGGCTGTGGGTTGCACCATTGACTGTGGTGAGCTGGAGGTGTTAGCCCTTCCACACATAGGGGAGGTGTTGCCAGACACCCAGTAGGTGCCTAGGAAATGTTTACTGAGTTGGATGTGTGTAAGAGGACTGTGTGGTCATAGCCACATCTCGCCATGTGAGCACGTGTAAGGGCTGTGGGTTGACATGTGTGCCTGGGTGATAGAAGGGTTGGCATGGTGTTTGCAGCTTTGGTGTGTGTGTGTGACCAGATGAGTGTGTGTGAAGGCTGGTCTGCTGCATGTGTGTGGCAGTTGTGTGCTGTTGCACAGGTGAACATGTATAGATACAGGTGACAGGTGCTGGTAAGTCGGGACCCTGAAGGCAGAGGAATGAGGGATCAGATTGTGCAGGAGGCCGTGGAATACAAGATCTGCGTCGCCTGTTGGGGCCTGGTGTGAGGTTGCCCAGGGTTAGTAGCTGGGCATGGGTGCCACAGGGCTGCCTGGAGCAGAGCCTGCCTCTGGCATCAACTCTCAGGCCTGTGGTAGGAGCTGCCCAGAGGGACAGAGGTAGGGGAGGGCCCTGCTTCTCATCTGGGGCCACTTCCTGCTGTCCCTCACAGGCTCTGGGCACATGTGGATGCCCAGGCAGCCTGGCCCTGCGGTGACCCCAGCTCCTCCCGCACCCGCCCATCAGCTCCTCGGTAACAGCAGCAGGTGAAAAATGCATCTGAGTGGCTGAGGGAGGGACAGCCAGCTGGGCAGGCGGCAGGGGGCGCCAGGGCCCAGTGAGCTGGAACTCCGCAGCCTACCCTCCCCAGGTCATGCGCCCATCCTCTGTCACCCGATCTGGCACATCACCACCTCCCACAAAGCCTGTCCCTTCCACACAAACGCACCTGGGCAGGCCCTGTCTGTGCCTGCACACACAGGCACCCACCTGTCTCACCAGATTGTCCCTTTATATCCAGCCAGTCACACAGCTGGCGCATAGGCCTCTCTACCGCAGTGGGCTCCCTGTCACAGGGACCCCCATATTCCTGAGGAGGAGAGACACTGGGAGCAGCTTCCTTGGAAGGTGGGAGCTGAGGGGAACCAAGCTGTGGCATTGCCCATGCTGACCCCAACAATCTGTCCTCAGTCCTCTTGCTCTGACCCTGGCCCCTTCCTCAAGGCTGGCCTAGACCCCTCTGTCCACTCCTAGCCCCAGGTTGGCATGGTTGGTTGGGAAGGAGGTCATCATTTTCCAGGGGTAAGAGACACTCTGGTCTCACCTTTCACGTGGGGTAGGCTGGGCTTTGGAATGCCTCGGTGGTCCTGGGACAAGGCTGATCCTCTGACTGGCCTGCCTGCTCCCCCTTTGCCCGCATGGAGAAGGGCTACCCTCCGAAGCCCAGGACTGGCTTCGATCTGGGTACCAAACCCTGGGTTCCTGGGAGCAGCTGCCTTGGCCTCACTAGGGGCCAGGGCCCCCTCCCGACTTACATCCTTTCTTCCTGCCTGAGGCTTCTCTGAGCTCCACACTCGCAGGCTCAGACCTAAGTCTTCTTTAGGTGAAGATCCCAAAACTGGGCTTAGCTGCTGTCTGGGGACATGCATGTCCACACACAAGCAGGTCATCCTCCTCATTCCAAGCCAACCCTTTCCTGCTGCCCCCTCCTCACGGGGGACCTACAATCACCTACCCCCATCTCCCCAGCCCTGGGGCTGAAAACCTCTGCATTTCCCTTGGCTTTCCTTTCTCCTTCACGCTTCACATCTAATCTGTCACTGAGTCCTCAGCTCAGTCCAACTTGTGACATTGCTGTGTCCCTCAAGTTCTATGCCTCCCCACCAACCGGCAGCTCCTTTTTCCCTTACCTGGCTCACTTGACCACTGTGATGGCCACCCCCACTCATCCCTCTTCTATGCCTCCTCCTCTCACACTAAGTCCTCTGGCATCCTGCTAGAAAGCTTTCTATGGCTCCCTAGTCCTGCAGGTGAAGTCTGAGCCAGGGGCCTGGGCCCTTAGGGAAGCCCCAGCCTCCCTTGCTATGATTTATTGAGAGACTAGGTGTGCTCCTGGGCTGGGCATTGCCAGGACAGCTCTGATTTCCAGACTGTAGCTCCCCTGCCTTGCAGAACCTGGTGCCGCCTGCCCCTGCCAGCATGCTCTCCACCTGACACCCCTGCCCCCTTAGCTCTGTCCAGACTCAGCCATGCCCTATTATTGGCACCCCCCCACGTTTTTTCTCCTGAGCTCCACCCCCTGCAATCCCAGCCCTTCTCAAAAGGCCTCCCCAGCTCCTCCCCTTCACAGGGGCCCAAGCATGCTTTGGTTGGGCTAAAGGACAGAGGTGTGATTCCCCAGCCCGGGGATAGCTGCCAAAAGCCTGTGGCCTGAGCCATCTCCTCTTCCAGTGCTTCCCACAAGTAAGGCCATTGTCTGTGGCGCTGTGACCCCGCTCTCTGCCCCAACATGCTCGAAGTCATGGCCAGCCAAGTGCTTAGTGTTTTTCTTTGTTTCCTTGATTGGAGTTTGGATTCTCTGGCCAAGCAAGGAGGGCTGCTTGTGGCCAGGGATGAGGTGGAGAGAAGTTTGTCCCCTTTGGCAGTGATCCTGTCCTTGTCCCTGAACACCAACTGCCCTACTCCAGCAAGGCTGGAAATGGCCACCTGTGCAGGGTGGGGATCAGTAAGGCCAGGCTCCATCATGTGGGGTGGTGGCAGACAGGGACACTGTACCCTGGAGCCACACTCACACACAGATGGCAAACCAGCCCACAAGAGGGTGTGTGTTTGTGAGTCACCCACACAAGTTGTATGCCCTTGACTGCTGAGTAGGGATCTCCCTGCCCACCCCATCCCCACCCTGGCATAGATTTCCCTAGAGTAGGTGTTTTCTTGTGCAAATAGTGTCATTCATAGAGTTGACACCAAGGTTTGGGGCTGCTTTGTGCTTCACCTGTGTGCAGCTAGTGGTTCTTGAGGCTGAGCCCCTGGGCCCCAATATACTTGGCCACCCAGATGGGAGCTCAGCTTTCTGTAAGCAGTTCTGCCAGTCCCCCCTTCCTTCCTCTTGCCTGCACCCATGGAAGCACCCTTTGACATCTGGGACACTTTGGCCTCCTCTTCCTACCTGGTGGAGTATAAAAAGCCCCAGGGCCTCTGGAGACAGAGAATGTTGGCTCTCCAGCCAAGCCTTGTGGCCTTGGATAAGTAACTTTCATTCTCCAGCCTGTCTCTGCATCTGTAGAATGGGGCAGTGACCCCTTCCTGGGGTTATGGTAATAAATTGATGGGCAACAGTGAAAACATCCAGGGCTGGACCCCAATATCTAGCAGTTGCTCATGGCTTGACTCCTTCCTCCATTTTCCTAGGCTTTTGAGGGCAATGAATCAGGACAGAGCTGGGAATTTAAGTTGCACTGGGACCCAAGCCCAGAGAGAAAAGGATCCTGGTGGGAGGTGCTTCCTCGCTCCTTGCTCCCACCCCAGGCAGGAGCCCCAAGCAGGAAGATGGGTAACTTCTAGTTGGAAGCACATATAATCGCCTTCTGCGGGGTCTTAGGCCAGTTCTTCAAGTGTTGAAAGGGCAGTTGTTTGAGAGTTCTGGAGATTATGATATGGACCTAGCCTAGCCTGTCCTGGAACTGTGTGCTGATGATTAGGTCTTCTAGCCCATGGGAAGAGGCAGCAGAGGAGAGCAGGGGCCCTGGGTGGAACTAAGCTCTAGTCCTAGCTCTGCTCTTAGGCTGCTATGTGATCTGGAGCAATCACTTAACCTCTCTGCTGCTTGCCTCTTTGTATACTAAAGGATTGGTCTTGATGACTCCATCAGTGTGGAAGCTGGTGCCCAGGAAGGCTGGGAGGTGGGGGATAGACTCAACCCCTCAATAGCAGGTTCCCCCAACAACTGTTCACACCTGCCCAGCACCTGCCGAAGGCACCAGTAGCCCTGGCAGAGGCTGCTGCATTGCCTGGGAGCCAGGTGGCTGTGAGACAGACCCAATACTAGGGATTCTGAGTCCCAGCTCCCAGGCCAGGAAACTGGATCCTGCTTCAGCTGATGAACACTCCTAATTACAGAAACAGGCCTTCCTCAGGGGCCTCCAGAAGGTCAGGATGCAGGTGCCTGAGCACCACCCTCTTCCCAGGTACCGATGGCAGGCAGCAGATAGCTTTAGGCCCCCAGGGGTCAGAACCCAGGCAGGTGGAGGAGATGGTGGAATGGGTGAGTTGGCAGGCTCTGGCGTCTGTGTCTGGACCAGGACTAGGACTAGGGTGAACAGAGGAGGTGTGTGAAGTACCAGTCTACACAGTGCAAGTGCAGACCCAGCTCTCAAGAGTGAGTGCTACCCTGAAGAGCCCTTGGCACTTCGGCCTCTCCCTAGTCCTAACCCTGGATTCATCTCCTCCCTGCACTTCCTGTTTCCCTGTCTTGTAGCTCAAGGCTATGGGTCCCATCCCTGGCACCACTTAAAAAAATTAAAAACAGCATCATAAAAGACATAGGCATAGGACTGTTGTGCAGATTAACCAGCTAATGTGAATCAGTCACAGCACATGGTAGGTATTCCGTGAACTCCAGCAGCCCATGATGGTGAATATGCAGTGGCACTGCTCTGGCCTCCCCTGGGAAAGCGAGAGTGTAGCTGTCTTTGTGGAAGAGGGTGCAGCTGGAGGAGCAGGGCAGAGAGGCCTAAGAGGAGGATCCCGTTTGGGATCCCTTGTCATGCCCAGGGCAGGCACATAGACGTCCCTTCCCCCTTTCCAGGTGTGGTCGTTCACTGAGTCACCCTGAGAGACTCACGGAGGTCTGGGAACACTTGAGTGGCAGCACTTCCCCACTGCAGACCACAAAGGGGGACGTTTTTCAGGCTCACTTCGCAGGGGAAGAGGTCTCCGAAAGTCCCTGCTTCTGAGTAGGGCCATGGGGGGAGGCACCAGGGGCCAGTCATCACCTGACTGGCGGGTCCCCTAGAGCCGAGGCCCTCCTCACGCCTGGATGTCACCGCTGTGTCCGTCTGGAAGACTCAGGGTCACCTTGAGCTCCAGGCAAATATGTGGCTGAGATTTGGGGGGGGATGAGGGGTGAGGAAGTCTATCTGGATTGACAGACCTGAGGGACAGCTGCAGGGGTGTGGAGGAGGGAGCTCCCGACGCTGTATCCCTCCTCTGCCCTGTACCTCCCCAGCCAGGGCGGCAAGTGGAACTCCCCGTGGCCCCCCCCCCGCCCCGGCAAGCCTAGTGGGAGCCTGCAGGGGGTACACCCCGAATTAGACTCCAGAGTCCCTAACGGGCGGGACCCGATGGCGCTGAGGAGATGCATGTTTTGTCCAGGTCTGCCATTCTTTCCAGCCCCCAACCCACCCCCACCCCCACTGTGCCAGGCCCGGGCCGGTAGAAGGGCCTCCTGGGCGCCCCTGTGTGCCTGGATCTGCCGCCTCTGAGCCCCCACCTCGTTGTCTAGGTAGCTTGGCGGGCGGGGTCCCTCCGGCCAGCAGAGCTGCGGGGCACGTGAGCGGCCGTGGGGCTGCAGGTGCCCGAGCCAATGGGAGCCCGAGCCGAGGGATTAGCAATTAGCTGCGGCGGGCGCCCGCCGGGTTCGGGAGGGGCTGGCGCCCGGAGGGGGCGTCCGGGCTCGGGGAGGCGCTGCGCGAAAGCCCGGCCGACCTTATCCCCGCCCCGGCGCGGGGTAATTAATGCGCGGTAAACTCGGGTGGCCGAGCCCGGGAAGGGGCGGGATCCCTCCGCCCGCCAGCCCGCCCGCGGCCGCCCGCCGGATTATCGGCTCTTTGTTCGGGGCCTGTTAACAAGTTCCTGGCTGAGCGCTTGGCTGCCGCCCGGGGAGCAAAGGTCCAGCCTCCGGGCACTGCTGCTCCGCCGCCTCCGCCCCTCTTCCGTTCCCGCACCTAGCTGCAGCCCCCACCTGCTACCCGGCGCCCTGCGAGGTGGGTGGGCGGGGCGGGACTCCTCTGGCGATGTTGTGTCGGCTGATCTCTCTGCAGAAGGCAGATGTCCCCAAAGCATGAGCACCTCCTGTAGGCCAGGGCCTTCAAATGCACCGGCGTCGTCATTCCCATTTTACAGATGAGGCTGGATGCCGGCTTGCAGCAGGACCTGGCCATCCTAATTAGTCAAGCCGGGGATTTCAACCTGGATCTTTGACACCCTAGTACCTTCTTCAGCTAAGAGGAGAGAGCCCTGGGGCAGGAAGAGGAGCCTTCGGTGGGTGTAGAGTATTAACATTTTTTAGTCTTAATTAATTTGGTGATGGTAGTCATTGTAATCGAGAGCAGTGCTTGGGCTTTGCCTGCGTCATCTCATCAAAACCCCAAGACAGCCCACAAGGGAGGTTGAGGTTAGCCCTATTTATTAGATGAAGACATTGAGATATCCGAGAACACACTTCAGAAAGCAGCGGGGCTGGGATCTCAATACTGTTCTGCCGGGTCTCCTGACCCCAAACTGTGGGGGACAAAACGGTGTCCCATGTGACTCTGCTGCCAGGACCTTGTCTGATGCCCCGTGGACTTGATGGAAGAAAGCCAGGAGGCCCTGATTCTGTGTCGTCTTGGGTTGAATCCCCCACATCCCCAGCCCACTCCCCATCTGTATGCTGACCCCACTCGGCTGTGGTGCACCTGTTCGAGACAGGGCAGGGCTATCCAGCCCACAGGGCTGTGACTATGAAAACCCCCTCTAGGAGCTAGCTTTCCTCACCTGTAGCTCGGAGCTTTAATCCAAAGGGACTTGTTCAAAACCACTTTCTTGTAATGAGGTGGAATCCTTCCAGTAAGCTCTCCCAGATGGCTCTTGGCCCGCCCTTTGAGGCCACAGTGGATGGCTTCTCCCTTTTCAGTTACTGCAGACAAGGCTCCTGCCCCTCTCTAGGTCAGGCATCTCCAGTCCTCGGTCCTTGGTTGGCATGGTTCTGAGCCCTCCTTCTAATCCCCTACATCCTTGTCTCCTGTCTCCAGGTGTCAGCACAATAATTATACCCTCCTTGGTCCTAGAAACATATCACACTGATTCAATGCCCCCACATGAAGTAGCATGGGCTACTAAGTGTATCTGTTGCAAATATTGGAAAATCCAACCCTTGTTGCCTTAAGCCAAAAAAGGTAATTTAATGGTGCATAGAACTGAAAAGTCAAGGCTAGCTCTGGTTGCAGGCATGGCTGGATCCAGAGAGAAGAGTATGACCAAGAACCATTCCTCATCTCTGCTCTTGGGGAATTGGTGTCACTCTCCAACAACCTCTTTCTCACAATTTAAAGTGGCTGCCAGGAGCTCCCAGGGGTACTCATACATCCTCATAGTCTCAGGTCAGGGGGAAAGAGAAAGTATCTCTTCCTTCGACCGTCCAACAAATGCCCCAGTCTTCCTCCTATTAGTCCACCTCAAGTGCTGTGCCCAGTATGCAAGCCGATCACCACAGTCAGGGTTATGGTTATGCATATTTCACTGGGCTTTAAGCCGCCAGTACCATTGTCTTGTCACCCAGGTTGTGGGCACTTCTTGAAGCATCTTACCCTCCAGGAAAGGATGGACACAGTTATCCTTAGATTTGACCAATAAGTCACTAATACATTTTGTCCAGTTATTTAATAATTGTGCTAACACCAAGGATACAGCCTGCTCAAAGGCAGTGCCTGAGTCTGTATCTACATTAACTATGTAATCAGCGGTGCTAGAAAACACTGATGCTGGTCATTCCACAGGTTTTGCATTCCTGTAGTTGTGCTGTCATCTGGTTCATGTATCTCCATTTGCTGGTCCTGAGATATTTTATCAGGTGCCTGGCGGAAATCTAGACATACTGTTTCCAGTCTGGCCCTAATGTACCATGACAGTAACCCTATAATAAAGACAAGCTGGTCTGGCATATATGGTCCATGGAGATCCCAACATGTCTCTCAATGTCCCTCCTTCCTTTGGTCACCTGCGTGAATTGAGAAGCACTAGTAGGGTTGTGTCTGATGTTTGCATCAAGGTCACCAGGCTATGGCTACTCCAGTGGACATTTGCTGGGTTGTCTATCTGGCCCCATGCCTTGTCTGTCCCCTTGTACACAGTTCTATGGGTATTTCGGGGTGGGGGGGTTCATTATCCCAGTAGCAGGGCCCAAGTGTCCTAGGTAAGTGTTTCCTCTGGACTAGTTCCTTTCCTGGTTCAGGGCCTGCTTTTCTGTCTCTTGTTCCTTCTCTGAACAACCCAAACCCTCACTAGTATTTTCCCTTTTTTGTTTAAACTTGTGAGAATCAGTTTCTGTTGCTCAAAGAACCCTAAGTGGCATAATCACTGAAACAAACTTTCTTCCTTTGACAACTAGAGCACAGTTTGTACACCTGGTTTCCTATGACTGGAGTCCCACTTTCTCAGTGGGGTTCAACAGTCCCACCTCCCAGACCTGAGGTGTGATTTCTCAGGACCAAGAGATGTGAACTCATTCACGACAAGCTCTCCTCACCCCTCCTTCTTGTTTTTCAGTCCTTTCTTATTAGAGTTGGCCTTGGCTCTCTAATTCAGTGTCCTTAGGGAGCAAATGGCAGGGTAGGACACCAGACCTTGCCAGTATCCCCCCAGTCAAGAGGCTTGCCCTTCCTGGTTCACCTCTTCTAAGCCCACTTCCTGACCTGTGTGGCTTTGGCATCTCCTGTGAGCCACAGCTGGACCTGTGCTCAGCATTCCTTGCATGGGGCTTTGATCTGTGCTCTACCACTGGTTTCTCTTGGTTTCCACCCATCGTCCCTTGCTGGGTATGTCTAGCTAGAATCTGAGCCTACCTGGGGGTCTTGCTGCCGCCTCACGCTTTGCTGGAGACCTGCTTCTTCCCAATTCTTTGTGGGCATGCAGTCAGAGGTCCATTTTTGACACCACCTGGTTTTCTCCGGACCCTTCCCTCTTCAATCCCCTGGCCCTGCTGGGGAGGAGCCGTCTTTCGTGTGAATTGTCTGAAACCCACCACCCAAAGGCCAGGACGCCCTTCTAGGAGTGGTCAGCATTCCTTCTCCAACAGTGGTGTCCTGGTCAGTGTTTAGCACCTGGCTCTCTGGGAGAGCTGGGAAATTGATGGCCAGTTTTTGTGATGTAAATACTTCTACCATGACCTAGTTTAATGGTTGGGGTTAGAATCCACACTTCAGGTGACCTTAGATTATTTAAGTCTTCTCTGCCCCAGTTTTCTCACCTGAAAAATGTGTATAAGAAAAGATGCCTGCCTTGTAGTGTTGTAAAGATTAAATGAGCCCTTCTGGGTGAAACAGGTAGCCCAGTATAGCCCATGGCAAATGCTCCACAAGTGTGAGCTGCTGCCTGTGTGCTGTGAGGACAGCAGTGGACACACTTGTATTTGGCAAGTCTGTGACACCTCCTGAATTATGTGTGTAAGGAGCCGGATCCTTGGTTAAGAAAACCAGCAGACAGTGCCAAGAGCAGGACCCTGTAGGCTTGGTATCTTGGGAAAGTGCTCATCTGGGTGACAGGCATTCAGGAGGGGGCTTGAGAAAGAAGGCTGACGTGGTGAAGGATGATTCATGCAGAGTGACTTGGCCAGGTGTGACTCCTGATGGCCTGGAAGCCGGCGTGGGTCCATGCAGAACAGAGAGAGGTAGGGCCACAGCCACACAGGAGAGTCCACAAGGGCCAGGCAAGCGACCTGCTGGCCTGTGACTTCAGGGATGGTCCTCAGCTAACCCCTTCATTCACCCCCAGAGTTCTGGGGGCCCTGCAGCCAAAAGAAGAGAGGAACTCAGGCTGGAAGCTTGGCTTGTGGAGGGATTTAGCCAGAGAGTGGTGGGAGGAGGTAGAGGACAGGCAATCCCTGGTGACAGTGCGTATGTAGGGGAGGCCTGTTGGAGCAGACGGTGCCTGTGGGGGCCAGCAGGCAACAGGGCTGGCTACATCTTTGAGCTGAGGAGTGACAGGCAGTGAGCGGTGTTTAAGGAAGATTAATCTGGCAGCTCATGGAGGATGGATGGGAGCAGAGAGAGGCTGGAGGCAAGGAGACCAGCCGGGAGGCTGCTGCGGTTGTCCAGGCAAGAAATGACGAAGCCTCCCTTCCCAGCGAGCAGGCAGCAGGGATGGAGTAAAGAGAGATGGATGTGGGAGACATTGCAAAAGAGGATGCTGCATCTGGATGGTGCATGTGGGGGGCGAAGGAGGGGGAGGAGGCAAACATGATTCAGAGCTCTGAGCCTGGGGAAGTGATGTCAGAAACAGAAAATAGATAGGGAGCTGGGCTGGGGAAGATGCTGAAAGAACAAGAGGGGTCCATGGTGACCTGGACTCCACCCCGAGCACTCCACCCCACTGAGCTGTGTCTGGCATGTGGACAGGGCACTTAGATCATAAGCAACAGAAACCAGCTCTGGCCAAGTTAAGCAAAAGGCATACAATAGAAGGTTTAAGGGGCTGGAAGGCACACTGGGCAGTGAGTCCATACTTAAAACAATATCCTAGGAGAGAAGCCCTCAAAAGGATACGGTGGAGAGGGAGCTAGCCTAATTAATTTAGGGCTTTGAAAGCAGTCCTGGAGAAAGTAGATGTGCTCCCTTCTGTGTAGCTCTCCAGGGTAGGCTCAGGACCACCTGGTATGAGACATGAGGCTGAGAAAGACCTTTCTAGTAAGTGGCATGGGTGGCCTTGGCAATGGAACTGCGTGAAACCAGTCCTGTTGGGACCGTCAGGAAGACCATGAATCGGTAATAGGTGGCCTCGGTGAAGCTCCATGATAGAGGGGAAAGGATGAGGCTTTGAAACTGACTCAGACTTCACTCTTAGCCACACCTTAGTAGTTGGACTTGAGAAGTTTTTTATCCTTTGGGAACTGGAGGAATGGCCCCATTTAGGGACATTTTGTAGTCTGTCTAGTCCCCAGTGTTTTGACTGTTTAAGGACACAGCACCTCCACTCTTTGGGGACCTCCCACCATGATGTAGTCCTGATGGGACTGTCCGTTAGAGGGACCTGCCCCACCACCGGCCAGGCTGGCGCGGAACACAGGAAGATCTGGACACAGTGATTGCTCAAGGGTGGCCACATGCCCTGGGCTGAGCCATTAGGATGCATCCCATGGCTTTTCCTGCCTAAAGGTGGAGGTGTTCCTCCCTCTGCCTCTTGGGTGGGCACAATAAAGAAGCAGACTTGGACAATGGGCCAGGATCGTTTCTCCCTTGTGTGGAAGAGCTTGGATGAGGAGGTGAGTGAGGCTAGAGAGATCAGGAACAAGCATAAGGAAGGAAGGTGGCCCCAAGGACCCTGGTCCCCGCAGTTTTTCTCAGTCCCATGAGCTTGTTCCAGCAGCCTTCCCAGATCTTAATCTAGAATGTCTGGCTTTAGGATTATGCTGGTTAGGGTTGGGTTTTGCTGCCCCTTATCTTTGCTGCCCTTTACCTGTAAGAGGCCCAGCCTGGGGTCTGGGGAGGAAGATATGAGGTAGCAGCATGCAGGACATTCATCCCCCAAGCAGCAGATATTCTAAAAAATAGAGAATTCACATAAAAATTCCAATTTCAGGCTTTCTTTGAAACAGGGAAAGATCTGGGCTGGGCATAGTGATTCATTTCCAGGCGAAGGGGCTAAAATCTGGCTTCTTCCTTGGCAGACATGCACTCCCACTGCCTGCACACCCACCCTACCAGGCTGTGTACTCCTTTGTTCATGCCAGCCCTGGCCCATGCACCTTCACTGCCCCATGCAGCTGCTGTCTAATGTACCCGCAGGCGCTGTGCACCTGCAGCACAGCATGCACCTCTACTGTCCTTGGATTCCTCTGCCCATACACCCCACTACCCTGCACCTCTCTCCCTGCTCACTCCATTGCCTGGTGCACGGGAGGCTACATTCTCCACTCCATGCCCAGTGTCTGATGCACATCAAAAGGAGGCCACATGCAGGTCCCTTCCCTTGTCTCCCTTCCCTTTCTAAGAGCCCATGTTTGGGGCTTTAGATTGTACCTGTCCCATTTGAGGTGACAGGGGATAGTCAGGTGGAACTGTCTGAAAGATAATTGGATACCCAAGAGTGGCACTTTGAGATGTAGTCCTGGCAGGAAGTGGACATGCGAGACCCATCATAAGGAGCTGGTCATGGACATGGAGAGCTCAGATTCCATTCTAAGGAGGCCACTGGGGAATGGCTGCTGCCGAGACAGAAAAGGAAGCTCTGTGGGTGATTCCGAGGAAGACAGAAGAAGGCCAAGGAGCAAGCAGTAGGAGCTGGGGAGGTGTTTAAATTTCCAAAAAGGAGGGGGAACGGCCATGAGGAAAGCTGCAGAGGATGGGCTGCAGCTGAGGCCTGGAAGCCACACTGGGGATTGCAAGTGGCGCTGCTTGGGAGCCAGTGCCCAAAAGTACACCAGGGTAAGAAGCCAGTATTAGCAAACGAGGCAAGATGTGCATGGAGAGCAAGGCCATTTGGAAGTTGTAGACAATGAAAAGCTGTTAAAGCCGGAAAGGCATGGGAGCCATTGAAGGCTTCAAGGGAAATACTTGCTGAGAGTTTGGAAAGTACTTGTGCACAAACTCTGTACATAGGCTCAGAGGAGAAGTGACTTGCCTGATGTCACAGGACTGCCACAGCAGAGCCGAATCACAGCCCCAGCTCCATGAAAGGCAAAATGAGCAAAAGGCTCAGGACCCAATGAGCTTTTGAGGGCTGCAGAGAGGACAGGTGAAAGGGACAGGGCTAAGTGAAAGTAGGTACACATCGGTTATTAAACAAGCATTTATTCAGCACCTACTATGTACCAGGCATTGCATTAGGCACTACAGTTGCACAGTGAAAAAGGTGAATACTCTTCTCCCTGGCAGAACCACATTCTGTTGGGAAAAATGACCATAAGCAAGCAGATAGATTAAGATAGTGAGGGATTCAGGGACAGATTAAGGGAGTGAGGGAGAGTAGTTGGAAGGCAGACAGAAGGGGCCACATGGCCACAGGTGAGCTGGATGTGGGGCCATGTGGGTGGCAGATGAGACAGGATGGTCAGGGCAGGGCTCTTTGAAGAGGTGACATTTGAGCCGAGACTGGAATGACAGGGAGGAGTCAGCTGTGGGTACAGCAAAGGGTCTGTTGTGGTTAGGGCTGTAGGAACCGCGGAGCATGGTGAAGACAGAGCATAATGGCTTGTGTTCTTCTGTGCTTATTGGTACTTTGTGCCACCTCTGCATCTAGAAAGGTACAACGGACTCTAGGGTGCAGGGCGACTGAAAGTTCCTCTGAGGGAACATGTGACGTAGGTCACTGGCTGGAGGACATCAGCAGGCCTGGGTCCCAGCGTGAACCCGGGCCGGGCACAGTCCTCTGCCTCATTTATGACATGAGAAGGACCAGGCCCAGGCTGTCATGGAGCTGATCCTGAGGCTCGGGCAGGAGTTGTGGTAGAGGGAGGAGGCCAGGCAGGCCACATAGCTCTTTAGGTAAGGTCTGAATGTCTACTCCTGGCATCTCCCAGTATCAAACACCCTCTTTTATTTGTTTGTTTGTTTGTTTGTTTTTGGTTTTGTTTTTTGTTTTTTTGTGCCGGGGATCGAACTTGGGGCCTTGCGCTTGCTAGGCAAGCACTCGAATCACTGAGCTAAATCCCCAGCCCCAAAATACCCACTTTTAAAATGAGCTTAAGGAGGTCCATGGAAGTTGGACTTTGTTGCAATATGTTTTTTAATTGAGGTGAAATTCATATAACATTAACGGTTGTAAAGTACACAGTTGAGTGGCGTTTAGTGCATCCACAGTGTACAACCATCACCTCTGTCTAGTTCTGAAACGGTTTCCTCAGCCCCTAAGGAAACCCCCCGTGAAGCAGCCCTTCCCTGTTCCTCCCCTTTCCCAGCTGCTGGCAAACTCCCCTGCTTCCCATGTCTACGGACTCGCTCACTGGGGTTATGTCATGTAGAAGGAATCATACCATTTGTGGCTTTTTGTGACTTTTTATGTGATTAGCATAATGTGTTAAAGGTTCATCCATTGTTGTAAGATGAATCAGTACTTCCTTCTTTTTTATAGCAAACTAATATTTCATTGTGTGGATGGACCACATTTTGTTTATCTGTTCATCATTGATAAACATATAGGTTGCTTCCACCTTCAGCTATTGTGAATAATGCTGCTGTGAATGTTTGAGTACAAGTATTTGCTTTCCGATCTGTTAGTTACCTGCAGTGGAATTGCTGGGTCGTGTGGTAATTCTGTGTTGAACGTTTTGAGGAACTGCCAACCTCTTATCCTCAGCAACTGCACCATTTGCTAGTTATATTTAACTAGCAGTGCTCGAGGGCTCCAGGTTCTCCACATCCTGATGCTTATCTCTGAAATATCAAATGCTTGAAAGTTTTTTCATCTCTTGGCTCCCCCCTTTCCAGTTCCTGAGTCCCCGGGTTGCCTGCAGTCAACCGTGCCTAGTGTAGGTCTCCTGGTCCAGGAAGGCATCCAAGGAGGTCCGCCTGGTTCTGCGTGACCCTGCAGCAAGCAGCGGGTCAGGCCCGGCGGTCGGAGGCTGTCTGGGCCTCCTCTCACCCTCTCAGACCTGTTTCCCTCTGCACCCTTCCTTCTTCCTCTACCACCTCCTCCATGCACATACCAGCCAGGAGCTGCCCTCTCTGCCCCTCTGCTCCGTTTTGTGTGTGTGTCTCATCACCAGGATAAATGTAGCTACAAACAATGCGGCGGGTTGGGTGCTAATTTGTCAGACGCAGTGCGCGGCTGTGATTCCGAATACATTAACATTTTCACATGAAATCATTTCAATTTTTAGTGATTAAGAAGTATTTGTTTTAAAGCATCAGGGTGATTTGCTGCAGGCCTGGGGGCAGTAAAGGTGGGGGCAAGGGAGCCCCCATGTGTGATGTCATTCATGGGCACCAATGTAAGCTGTCACCACTCTACAGCTGCCGGTGCCCACCTGAGCTTCCTGGGCGTGCAGCTGGAGGCACCAAAAAAGCAGGAACGGGAGTGGAGACCATTGATTTTGGTGGTCCTGGGGGCTTAGAAGCCTCAACTTCCACCTCCCCCTGCCTTTTCCATGTCTTCCTGGCCTCACTGAAGTGTCATCTCCCCAGAGAGGTTCTCTCTGGACCCCCCAGCCTAAAGTAGGGGCCATCACTCTCTGCTTTAGCTTCTTCATGGCTTTTATCAACCCTGGAGTTGACCTATTTCATTGACTTGTTCATTTGACTATTTTATGCTTTCTCCATTAAAACATAAGTTTCTTGAGGCAGAGACAGTGACCTGCTCATGCATGAGCGGTGAGTGGGCAGGTGGATAAATGGAGGGATGGATGGGCAGATGGGTGATGGATAGATGGATGGATGGATGAATAGATGGACCAATGAGAGGGAGGGTGTGTAATTGTTTAGTGGGCACAGAAGGCCACTCACAGTACTGGACATTCTATCTTTGAGTTAAACTCCTTCTGGAACTTGAGGGACTCCAGCCCTGCCCAGCTAAGCCACCTCTGGTGTGCAGGCTGCCCAGCACCTGGGAAGTACAAGTTCATTCCCACTGGGTGGGGATGGTACTCACAGGCCTTCAGTCCCCCTTCCTTCCTCATTACCCCCACTCTTGAGAGCCTCTCTGTCACCTTCTCCTCTGGGTGCAGTGAGGTCCACTATGAAGGGTTCCCCTAGGTTTTTGGACAGACTGGCTCCTCTGGGCCTCAGTTGCTACCAGTCTCTGCTGGGGACCCTTTCCTTCCCTCTTGGGGTCTCCCAAGTAGGGTGGCCTTCTGCAGAGCAGCTCATGATGCAGCCAAAAGCTGGGCAGTGAGGTTGTGCCTGAGGGCTTTGTGTGGGTTCCTTCTTGTGGACTGGCTAGTGTGTGTCTGTGTGTGACTGAATATGGTCAGATATTTGCTGAACGAGAATCAGGCTCCTTCCTGAAGTTTTTTTCTGTGTGACAGCCAGACAGGAGGCCCTTCCGTGTCCTTCTGTGTTTCCCAAACTTCCGTGGTCCCACCCCCCATTTTCACGTGCCCCCAGATTGGACTCCTCCCCCACCCATGCCAGTGAAAGGAAAATAACTGGAAGCTTTTATCGTTCAGCAGAAGCAACATCAGAAAACAATTATTGTTTTAATTACCTGCTGTCGCCGTACAAGACAGGGAGGTTGTAAAGTGCGATAAAATCTTTCATGTTAATGGACTGCCAGCCTGGGCCAGGGCGCAATTTATGGGGCTGCAGCTGGCAACTCCAGTCAGCTGGTATGGAGCCCCTTGGGCCCCCCTCTCGCTGTCCCTGGGGCCAGGTGTCCAATGCCAGGAGCCCGGGCACCTTTTCTGTCCATCACACTTCCAGCCAGGAATGCCCAAGACCAGCACATACACAGGAGGCACCTGGAGGATCTGGTCCCTTGGAGGGTAAACCTTGGACTGGCGCTCCTTCTACTTCGTGGAAGAGGTGCCGGGGTTGGGCCAGGGCCAGGCGTCTCTGCACAGACTCACTCCCTACTCCCCTCCCTACTGCAGCACCCCCATCTCCAGCCATACCCACCTGCTACCCTGGCTGTGTCCTGGCTCCTGCTCTGCCCAGAGCTGGTCCTTCTCCAAAGCCCCTCAACCCACACCCGTCTCCTCCTGCCCTGCCCACTTCCACCTCTCGCAGCCTGACCGCTAACCACTGCTTCCTGGCTGAGGGCCTTCTCATTCTGCCCTCCCATCCAGCCCTGTGGCTGTACCTGCCATCCTTCTGCCGTCCATCATGGCACCGTCCCTGCTCAAGAACAAACCCTGTATTTTTCCAGACAGTTTCATACATTTCCCCACTGAAGCCTCACTACAGTGCTTTGAGGAGATGCCGTGATTATGTGCTTCATTTTACAGACATGGAAACTGAGGCACAGGGCAGCCAGTTGTTCAGTTTACATTCTGACTTCTAGGGGCTGGTGCTAGGATTAAATGGGGTGACCATTGTGAAATGCTCAGGACCATGCCAGGAAGGGTGTTTAGGTTCAGACCATTATGGTCTTCGTTTATTTGTTTGTTCAAGGTACTGGAGAGTGAACCCAGGGCCTTCACACTGAACTACAGCCCCAGCCCTTTGTATTTTTTATTTAGAGTCAGGGTCTTGCGAGGTCACTACATTGCCCAGGCTGGGCTCGAATTTGTAATCCTCCCAGAGTGCTGGGATTACAGGTGTGCACCACCATCCCGAGATTTTATGTGGTGTTTTGTTTTGTTTGAGATGAGTTCTCACTGTGTTGCTCAGGCTGGTCTTGAACTTCTGGGCGCAAGAGATCCTCCCTCAGCCCCCTGAATAGCTGGGACTATACTGTGCCTGGCTCCATTTTGGATCTAATCATAATTTTTATTGTTACATTCCCTGGAGTACATCACTTAGCTGCTCGATTACACCTCACTTTTCTCACCTGTAAAATGGGCACAGCAATCCCTCATTGTTACAAGTGAGGTTATGGTGGTGAAAGATGAGTAGGATCCACTAGGAAGTAATCAGATCTGAGTCATAGAAGGATCACTGTAGCAGGACTTTGGTCACCTTTTGGGCAGAGGAGAAGCAAGAAGAGGTGTCAAGGATCTGCGTCAGGCTGGCCTCTCCCAAAGCTCCACCTATTTTAGCTCCGCCTTTTCCTACCAAGGGCCAAGCACAGGCCTGGCATGAACTTCTGGAGTTGAGGGTAAGTCAGAGTAGAGTGGGGCACAACTCCAGAGGATCTTTAGTCTGTTGTCTAGGACCAGGTGCAGCTCCTCCGAGCACCCTTGAGAGCCAGCCGGGCTTGTGCGGGCTGAGTTTGCCCCAAGCGGCCTCACTCGTTAATGCGTTCGCTCACCCACTCATTCTTTCGTGCAGCAGCTCACATCTTCAGCAAATGTTTGTTGAGCACACATCCATCTGGGCCCTGAGCCGGAAGCCAGGGCTGTCAGGAAGTCCGGTGGAGCTGCATGCGTGCCCTTGTGGAGCTGATACTCGAGCGCAAGGGACAGGCAATGCGCCAGTGAACAAATGAAGAAATGAAATAATTACACTCTGTCAGGCGTGCAGAGGAGAACAAAGGCGCTGAGACAGGATCCCCCTCCTTTCTCCTGCTCTCTGTCCCTGTCCTGTCTGTGTGTGAGAAGTGGCTCACAGCTTCCCAGGCCTGCCGAGATGCATGGTCGGCATTAGCGGCCCAGCCTGCCCAATATGTCTCCTTGTCTTCCCTGGATTACTTGCCCCATTTTGGCCATCACTTCTGAGCTCTAATATGTTCCCTAGGGCCAGGGAGGGGCCATTCATTTGAAGATCTTTCTATGAAATCTTCTCCTCTGAGAACCTTAAGGGGAAGAAAAATAACAGAGGAGAAAAAAGAGAGCAAGAGAGATCTGATTTCAGAACTCCCAAGCAGCCGGACAGACAGAGGGAGCAAGCTGTTTCCTAGGACTTGTGTTGGTCCAATGGTGGAAATACTCTCTCACCTTTCCTCTTGCCCCCTGATGGACCCTGCCTCTCTCCTCCCTGCTCCTTTCCTCTCTCCTTACCTGTGTTCCTGAGGAAGTGTGAGTCTACTCAATCCCCAGCCTCCCGGGGGAAAGTTGTCCCCAGGTGCTGGGAGATGCTGTCCTTGATTACAATTCAATCTGCCAGTGTCCCTCTCATTTCCCTCCCAGTTCTAGGAGCAGCCACATGTTCGTGTCTGGGCTCCTCTAGGGACCAGCCTCAGTGTTCTTGTCCTCTGTAGATGGGCCAGGGTAGCTGGCTGGTTGGACCCACCCTGCACCAGGGACAAGACAAGACGTGAGCCAGTATGGCAGCCACGGAACGGTGTCGAGTGTGAGAGGCAGGCTGGAGTGTGTGGGCCCTGTCGGTACTCGTGTGGCTCTTTGGACTGGAGTCACCATTCCTCTGTGATCTCAGGTGGTAGCTGCTGCTCATGGAAGCATTCAGAAATAGCAGGTACTGTGGGCAACCTCACATTCTGTGGGCAGCACGGCCAGGGAGAGAGGTGGTCTCAGCAGGGCTTGTTGGGGTGACTGGTGTTCTCCACACATTGTGTGAGCCTGTGAGTGGGGCATCGGGCCAGGATCCGGCTTGTGCACCTAGAGGTGGGTGTGAGCACTGGTTGTGACAAAGGAAATGTGTGCTCGTGAGTGAAGGTGACCTTACTGGGTGCTTGGAAACCAGGAATAACCACCTCTCAAGGCCAGCCCCTGGGGTTAGGGCCACCTGCCAGGTCGGCCTCTCTTCTGTCTAAACAAAGGTCGTCTGCCAGTGCAGTGTACACTCAGTGAGTGAGTCTCCCAAGAAGGCTCCCAGGTGGGGAGGCTGGGCAGAGAGCTGGGTCCCCTGCATGTGGCTGAGAGGGCTTCATTCAGGATTCTCTAACAGCTGTGGTCCAAATTTCAGGAGATTCCCTGATCCCTTCCCAATAGTTCCAGATGCTTCAAAGCTTCCCATGCATTTCTCTCCTGTGCTGGCATTTCCCTGCCTGGCTCTGTCCCCTTCCCACCTGTCAAACATATGAAATCACTGGGCTCTTCAAAGGACAGCTTTGACTCTCTCCCAGTGTGCAGGTGTGTGCCTGAGTGTGGAGGGAGGTGTGGGGGGTGGTTGTAAATACTTGTGCACCTGAGCATGGGTACAGAGGTGCCAGCATCTGTGTGTGTGTGTGTGTCTTACGACTGTAGTATCCTAAGTGTTCTGAAGTGTGGGTTCCTTTTATAAATCTTAAAAATGGATTCATCTGGAATTTGAAGCAACTGTTTTCTCATCGATGAGCTGACAAAGAAAGGAAACAAAAAGTGTGAATGATTCAAACGTCTTCTGGATAAAGAAGTGGAAGATGTACACTCAGGCAAGAATTGGAGCAGATCTCTTTTAAAAAAAACATTTAAATAAAAGATCTGGAAAAGGATGTGTGCAGTGAAATCATGACGTTTGCAGCTAAATCTAAACTCTCCTGGTAGTAAAATGCCAAGCTGGTGAAGGATAAGCTTTCTGGAGATCTCATCTTGAAAGGCAGTGGACTGGGCAGAGAATGGCCGGCAGGTTGTAGTGAAGGCGAGCTGATGGGGAGGATGTCCAGGAGAGGGAATTTGAAGCATCTTTCCTGAGGAGGGCCTCAGAAGGGCAATGGCAGGCTGGACGCCACGGGGAAGGGAGCCATAGATGTCCCCCTCTCCCAGCACATGACTGAGGGGTGCCCACATCCAGTAGTCTTACATGCTTGTGGTCCTGCCTTCGTAGGGGGGCACCAGCCTGACCTGAGTTCTGTCACAGCTTTATGTGAGGTAGATAATTCCTTTCCCTCAGTTTGCACATCTGTGAAATGGAGGCAGTGATTCCTGGGGGCCTTCTTCACAGAGGTGTGAGAGCAACTGAGATCTCACATCGATGACAATGTGTAGGTAACTGTAAAGTTCCGTATAACTGTGAGTGGTTGCTGTCAAGAGAGTTGTGATGAAAAGGCAACTGTCATATAAAGTCAGACTGGCTCACTTGAGACAGCCTCAGACAGCAAGAGGCTGAGGGGGAATGTGGCAGAAACCTATAAAATCAGAAAGGGCACAGAGAAGGGGCAACTCGAGCCTCTTCACTAACTCCCAGCCTGACAGAGGAGCCCCTCCCACTCCTGGTCCCCAGGAAAGCTCAGGAGAGGTAAGTTTAAAACCAATAACAGGAAATCCTGCTGCACTCAGCAGGGAATAAACTTTGAAAATCATTTCCCCTAGTGGTGATACAGGCTGAAAATATAAATTGCTTCCAGAAAGGTTTAGATAAGTTCATGGATGGCAGGGTCGGAATGGTTCTTGGGCAAAATTAGAATGTGGGGAGGCCTCTGCCCTGTGAGTATGATGTCAGAGAGGGAGTCCCCGCCAGATCCAGATGGCTGGGCCAGGCCGGACTGCCTGATAACTCTGTCTCCGTGTCTGTATTTAGGAGCAGCTTTCCCCGTCTGATGAGGATACTGCCTCTCTCACCAGCCCACCTGAACTCTGAAACTGCCTTCGCCCCCTCCCCAGCCCCTTACTCCCATCGCTACTCACATGCCCCCATCGAATTCCATTCTGCGGAGTTTCCTGGCCCCGTTCCCAGACCTCCTCTCACACAGTGCCAGCCTCTGTCTCCAGCTTGCCCCTGACATCTCACCTGCCATCCCAGAGCAGTTACCCCTCCCTCTGTGCACTGCCTTCTAGCATAGGAACCTTGCCTGGCAGTGCCCACGAGCTGGCGAGGGCTGGAATCTCCTGCCAGGCTCTCCAGTGAATACTGCTGGCATGCAGCCCGTCTCCCCGGCTGCCTGCCCGGAGCCGTCTCTGCCTGGCTGCTCTTCCCAGGGTCCCTAGCAGAGGCTGGCTGAATTGAGGTTGACGTTCGAGCCCTTCAGGGATCCACAACCCTGGAGAGCTTGGGCACCGTGATGGACCGATGTCCAGCCTAGGGACAGAGTTGCTGTCAGAAAACAGGCGTGTGTGGCTCTGTGCCAGGTTATCTACCTCACGCAGAAGGTCTTATGGGATTGGGATTAGCAGGAGAGGCAAGATGGTGTAGTGTGCTTCCCCACCGTGGTTCCTACGATGTTCTGAGTCCTTTCCAAGTTGCCACAGATGGGCCGTGGAGCTAGCAGTGAGCAGGGTTGTAGTACCATGGACAGCGAACCTGGCCGTGGCGGCCCTTTCAGCACAACAGACAGTCCCGTGCAGCCCTGCTGCCAGTTGTTGGGCCTGTGCCTCTGGAGCTCTGCTGTCTACCTTTCGCTAGCTCCCCTTTGGAGATCCCCGCTGCCACACCCGGAGACTTCTTGAGGATTTGTTTATCATTTGCAAAGAGTTACTATTGTGTGCTGGGCGCTATTTTTCCAGTGAGAGTACATTACTGAAGGAAACAGGCAAACACTTGCTCTGGGGCACTAATGGCAAAACTTTCAGAGACCGAGTGCCCAGACTGCAACCCAAAATTCACTTATTTATATCAAAGTGCCAACACTGCAATTAAACCTGAATACTGACGTTTTAGTTTAGAAAAAACAACGCAAGTTAACATCTTTTGTCTTAAAAGAAAAATAACACGTGTGCCATAGGTTCGCCACCCCTGCTCTAGGGCGTCCCCATTCTTTGCTCTCACATCCCCTCCATCCATGTGGCATCATTCGCAGTGAAGTCTTCACCAGAGACTGAACCGGAGGCAGCTGCCTGATCTTGGTCTTTCAGCCTCCAGATCTGTGAACTAAACAAACCCTTTGTTTATAAAGTTAGCCTGCCTCAAACATTTTGTTACAGTAATAAAAATGGACTAACACAATGGCCCTACAGGACCAGGGAGTTTGAACAGATTATGTTTTCTTACAAACCTGATTCTGCTGCTTAATTCCGGTGGGAGGAATCAGAAGCGGTGGGAAGTAGGGATTGGGATTGATAGGACCTGATTCTGACGGTATCTTGGGATACCAGGAGGCCACTTCTCTGTTCAAAAGCCTTCCATGGTTCCCCAGTGCCTAGAGAAGTAAGTAGCATTTCCCAAACCTGTCATTCAAGTTCTTTTTTGATCTAACTTTTCAGTCTTATTTCTTTTCTCATGTTTCCTACAATCCACCAAACTAGATTCTCAGTTAAGGATCTTTTGGTTGCAATATGACAGAAAACTCGACTCAAACAGACTTAAACTGTAAGTGGATGTTATTGATTCTTGTAACTGAAAAGCACAAAGATATGGCTGATTTGAGGCAAAACTTGATCCACTGGCTCGAACAATCTCACTCTGGAGCTGCTCTTTCCATTTTTCTGCTCTGCCTTCTCTGGTGTTGGCTACATCCTCAGGGCAGCCTCCAGAATCTCCATACCCTCCCTGTCTCAATGAGATGCCTTCACATCCCAGCCCCACCTCCTCTCCCCACCCCCGGACCTCACTGAGTGCCTCACACACCCATTCCAAACCAATCACCGCAGCCAGGGCAGGAGATACAATTGGTTTAAGCCAATCAGAGTCCGCCCTAAAGCTGGTTGGCAGTCATCTCCACCCAAACCACATGGATGATGATAGAACAGCAGTGGATTCCCCAAAGAAAATGAAGCTGCTGTTTGTGGAAAAGGGAGAGATGGAGGCTGAGGAGGCAGCCACAGGTGTCCAATCATGAAGCATGCAATTTTCTTTTCTGCTCCTGTGATTTTTTTTCACCTGCTGGAGTCTGTCTGACTTTCTATCCTCTCATTCTACCTACTGATACCTAATGCCACTGTAAGGCCCTTCTCAAATGCTAATGCTCCTTCACACTGCTCCTATCACTCTCATCCCAGAATCACATTCACTTTCTCTGTTCTCTCCCAGCATGTTGCTTATGTGTCTCTTGTCTTCTCCTCATGCCCGAAGACCTGATCCTCCAGAGCCCCTAGTGCATGCTCTTTGTCCCAAGTAGACAGTGAATTGGAGAACAGAAGCCAGGAGAGGTGGGGCCAGGATGCTCAGGCACTAGGGCATCAGAAAAGGATGGACTGAACGTCAGGAAACACAGAGCTCTGTGGCAAGAAGATCCTTGATACACAGGTGCTGAGCAGAGTGAACACGCACCCAGGGCTTGTGCCGGAACCTGGGTGATGGATGGCCACCATCACATTGGCTCAGTGAAGTGGGATGATAGCGTCACAGCCTCAGGAACTCCTCAGAGCTGTCCGTGGTGCCAAGTCACACTGCGAAAGCTGCCTCTTCACCACCGGTGAAGGCTTGGACTTGCCTGGTGTATGGTTAGCAGCCTTGCCCCCAAAGCTGCCTGGCAGGCCCAGTATAAATGTGACAGGAAGGCAGAGGAGACACATGGGGAGGGGACCTAGCCTGAGAGTGGGCACACTTGGGGGAGGCCCAGTGGGGTTCATAGGAGAGAGATGCTAGGAAGTAAGTAGAAGCAGGCCACACCCTGGGCTCCTTTTCCTGCTGTGACTTTATTGCTTCCTCCTTTCTTTCCAAGCATTAACCTTTTCACATGTTGGCCTAGCTGAGGGAGGAGGATTTGTAAGGAACCTGCCTGGTCTTAGCAAGAGGAGACTGGAGCTGAGTGTCAGAGAGAGAAGGAAAGGAACTCAGAGATGTCGAGGGGAAGCTGGGGAGGGTGCAGGGCCAGGGGCTGGGCTGTGAGTCAGGGGGAGGCATAGGGTGCCAGATCCATTATTCATTCCCACCAGTGAGTCTTACAGTTGCCCTAAATGAGTTCACACTCACATCAGCACTTTCCCCTTCTATGCTCCTGGTTTAGTAACAAGTCAGGTTCCTCAAGGGGGTGACCACACCTCCTCATCTCTTTCCATCCTTGAGGGGGACTGACATCCTTTCTAGGAGCTGCTGGTTTGGGGCAGAGCTCGGGGTAGCAGAGGGCACATGTGAGGGCCCAGTGGGAATTCTCAGCCACCCACTCTAAGAGTTCCACGAGGGAACTAATGGGCAGGGCAAGGGAGCCTCTTCCTCCACCCTGCCTCCCTGATGACATCCTCCAAGTGGATGCATTAAGTCCAGGCCAACTTCAGAGAAGCCTCACTCTGCACTGAGTCCTACAGACCAGACAGAAGGGAGAGCTATGTCCACTACCCGACAGTGACCGCCCTGGAAAGGCAGGTGGGGGTAGAGCTGGAACAAGCTCCAGGCCTCCTTCCCTCTGGCCCTGCTCACAGGCGCCCCCTACTGTCGTTGAGCAAAGAGGCTGAAGAGGCCGCTGCCCTGAACGGGGCCGGTACTGGTACTTCTGTTTGATTCTCTCACTTTGGGTCTCTAAATTTTTGTATCCTACCTGGTTGGAACTTCATCCACCTCCTTGGCCAGAGAGAAGGGGTCTACAGCTCGTGGTTGAGTGGATGCAGAATGATTGAAAAGCTGCGCAGGCGATGGGAGTATCTGATGCAGTGCTCGGGCTTCAGCTAAACTTGTAAGGGCCAGGCGCCAGACCTCATGGTAATAATGGCCAGCTAAATTTGTGTGGGCACCACATGTCTGCTCTAATTTATTCCCTTTGAGTAACAGAGCTGCTTAGTGGCACAGGTGTTTGTGGTCGCCATTTGCCGAAAGGGACTTTCCAGAGTCTGAAGGACTAGGGTGGGCATACAGCTAGCCAGAGGTGGAGCTAGGACTCAGACTTGGACCTTTAGCTCTGCCCACCACCTGAGAGCCTCATCCTGGGCTGAGCCCAGAGGAGCTGGAGGCTTCAGCATGGCTTGGCCCTGTTTAGCACTGTGAATTGGAGCAAGATACTTAACTTGTCTGAGCCTCTGTTTGTCACCTGCAAAATGGGGATAATGATAGTATCTCACCCATAAAGTTGTTGAGAGAATTAAGTGAAATGCTAAATATAAATATGTATAGAACATACAGCAAAGGTGGAATTTCTTATTAGTTTAAACATATACTTACCATATGCCCTCACAATCCCACTCCCAAGAGAAATGAAGATATGTGTTCACCAAAGGCTCATATGTGAAAGTTCCCAGCAGCTTTATGTACAATCACACAAATCTGGAAACAACCCTGGTGAATGGATAAACACAATGTGATAAATTCATACAATGGGATACTGCTTGGTGATTGAAAAGGCGCTAACTACTTATTTCAGCAACAACATAGATGAACCTCACAAGCATTGTGCTGAGTGAAAGAAGCCAGACACAAAAGACTATATAATTCCATTTCTATAACATTCTAGAAAAGGCAGCACTGTTGTGAGAGAAAGCCGATTGGTGGCTGCTGGCGGTGGGGAAAGGGGATTGAAAGCAAAGGGCTCGAGGGAACTTGGGGAGGGTTGAATTGTTTTATGTCTTGGCGGGGTGAATAACATTTGTCTAAATTCATCAGACTATAGGTTTAAAGGGGTTGAAGCTTTTATTTCATACCTTTAAAACTCTGATTCTTAAAAACAGAGCCAGGTGCATAGTAAGCCCTATACAAGTGTTAGCTGCTCTTATTGTCTTTGCTGCTAACATTATTGTTATTCAGGGAGGAGTCTCAGGACTGGTGGACATCCCAGGACATCCCTGACCTGCCTGGCTGTGCCCGGGGGGCCGAGGGGAACGCCTCTCCTCTTCTCACTTGGAGGCTGGTCCCTACGGGTGCCTGACGGACCAGCCTGGCTCCTGGTGTTGCTGACAGACTGTGGCACATGGGGAGGGCTCTCAGCTGTTTCCCAGAGTCTGGTTTCCCTCCTGCTGATCCTGCAAGGCGCTCAGTGACACGTTAGCAAGAAAGATGCCACAAGAAATAAAGTTTGTTATGAATTATTCTACTTGGGGCTAATTATAGGCACAGAGGACAGGATTATTTACAGAGACAGGAGGCAGGAGTGGGGGAAGGGAGAGGGGCAGGAAAGGGGGGAAAGGAGGTGGAGGGCTGGGGAGAATTAAGCAAATGAGGCTATATCATGGGGGGAGTGAATGCACCTTTTAAATAAAAGCTGTAACTAAACTTAGGTCCAAGAGATCAGCCCATCTCAGGGGACAGATCAGAGGCCCCAGGCCTTGGCTGATTCTCCAGACTGAGCTAGGGATCAAGTGCTTGGTCCCAAGATCCTGAGGTGTATCCGGTTTTCTTGGCAGAGTATGGGGCAGCCATAGGATTCCCCCACCCCTGGAATCTCAGGATGGATTTGGGTCATGTTTGTGCCCATGACCAGCCTCGCTGTTCTCTTGGGCTTTCTTGTATCTAATACGTACCAGGGGAAGAAGGGGCAGGAGGGGTGGTACTGCTACCCGAAGAGATGGGAGTGATGTCCAGACTGAGCTAGATGTGGCGCCAAAAATGATCTGAGCTGAACGTGGGCACCCACTTACTGGTCCTGGCAGGCGGTGAGGGAGGGATGGGGGGACCCTGAAGCAGCTTATTGTGGCTCAGGGGTGTGTGGGCCTGATGTGACCCCAGCTTCTAGTTCCTCAACAGGAGGCGGAAAACCAATGTTTACGTGAAACTTCCTAGTCTTCAAATACTGGTTTAGAGTTTATTTTTCTTCTTTTTTTTTTCTTTTTTCCCTTTGGTGCCGGGGATCAAACTCAGGGCCTTTCACTTGCTAGGCAAGCACTCAAACCACTGAGCTAACTCGCCAGCCCTGGTTTAGAGTTTAGAACTATGAAATGTATCTAGAGCCTGTGGGCTAGTGGCCTGGCCTGCTGCTGTTCAAAACAGAGGCCCCGGCACGACTGTGGCTCTGTGACTCAGCCCAAGACCCTCTCTGCCTGCAGTGGATTCTGGCAAATGAACCTCAGTGAGAACCATGGACTCCCTGTCCAGTGCTCTCCGACTGCAGCCATTACACACTGAGGTCTGCGACAGGGGCAGTTGGTGGCTCCTGCTGCTTGCTAGAGGAGCCTCACCTATCCAGAGCACACTGATCCTACCCTGAGAGCAAGCAGTAGCAGAGGCGTTTCCTGTTATATATGCCTGGCTGCACCGCATCGCCTCACTCGACCAGGCAGGAAATGACAGAGTCATCTCTGCCCCCATCCTGCCTCCTCCCAGGCAGGTTGGTCACTCTCCACACCGTGTCACCAGCATGCTTTTCACATCCATTCTCCCGCTCTGAGAGCCCATGTCAGGTCAGGGAGCTCCCTCTGGTGACAGCTGCCACCCCCACCCCCAACAGCAAAGTCATCTCTCCAGAGCTCCCTGATCCCGTCCACCCCATCCTGTCCCTACCTTCCCTGCTCTCCTAGGGACAGTGTCCTGGCTCAGATCAAAGCTTTTCTAATTCAACCCATGCTACCACCAAATATGCCCTGTCACAAATGCTTCGCCTGTGTTGTTCCCCGAGTGGGTAGTGCCCCTCCCGCTTGCCCCTCCCAGCTCCCACCTGGTCCCCAAGGCCCACACAGGGCATACGTGCCACATGCTGTGCTGCCAAGTCTCCTGCTGGGCAGTGAGCACCCAGGCCCCCTCTGCAGCCCAGAGCTCCTGGCCTGGCACACAGCAGGCACCCCGGGAATGCATCCCTTCCTTCATCGCAGGTAAACTGAGGACCTATACTATGCCAGGCCTGACTCGGGAGAACGAGACAGCAGGCCCTCTCTCCTGCAGCTTCCCTCCCAGACCGCAGGCAATGGGCAACAAAGAAACTAGTCCAGTGGGGACCTGCTGGAGGAGATGAGCGTGGAGCACAATGAGGCACTTTTAGATGAAGTGTTCAGGGAAGGACTTTCTGAGGAGCTGCTGCGAGCTGAGATCTGGACAGTGGGGAATGAGCTATCATATCTGTGAGAACAGCATGCCTGGCAGGGGAAACAGAAAGTGCAAAGGTCCTGAGGCAGCATCAAGCTTACGTGCCGAGACAATGGAACAGGCCAGGTGTGGGATGGTGATCTCTGGCATCTGAGGGGACAGGAGAAGAGACAGAAGAGCCACATTCAGCAGGTTTGCAGCTGGGGCTGTGACAGTGCTGTCTGTATGGGATGCTGTTGGCCACACAGGATGGCTGAGGAAAAAAAAGTCCTGTGGTGACAGGCTTGAAAGTCCTGCATGAGGATTTGGGAGTCTTGGGTCCTGAGTCCTTAGTGAAACCTGGCATTCTCCAGGGGTGCCGAGTGCACAGGAAAGAGGTAGGAGGTGGGGGAGCTCCGGGATCAGAGATAGCGGGTCCTCTAGATGGTGGGAAAGGCCAAAGCCCAATTGTTAGGGCTTAGTCAGGAATGCGATGAGAAGGGGAGACCTGGAGCAGAGAGGAGAAAGGACAGAAGGGACCTAGGCCAGCAGGAACAAGAGATAAGTGTCCTACGAATGGTTTTTGGTCCTTGACAGAGGACAGCTGAGCAGCCTCAGAGACTCTTGGGCCACTGCGCTGATGAGGCCCTTCATTATGTGCTTTCACGGCACCAGTTCCTGACTGAACCCTGACCACAGGTTGTGACCTCGGACTTACCACGCTGACCATCTGGCCTATGTCTGTCTCTCATTCGTGGTAGGCTCCAGAGAGACCCACCCCTGGCTTTTCCCTGAGTGGCAAATCTAAGCTGCCACCCAGGCCCTGGCCCACGTCCAGTGGGGGGAAAGGCTGAGGACGCCGGGGAAAGCAGGCGCAGTTCTGGCGCGGAGGCCCCGGAGGGAGCCCAGGCTGCCGGGCCGTGAATTGGTCCAAAAGGAGGTCATGCTGACCTTGAAGCCAGCCGGCCCGTGGGCTGCTCCGAGGAGCGGCTGGAATGCATCTCAGCAGGGGACGGACGTGCTCGGGAGCAGGATGGACGGATGCTGCACACGTGCACTGCCCTCCTGGCGCCTCCACAGGGAGCACCTGGGAGCCTGGAGGCAGGGTGCGTGCGGCCCTCCCCGTTTCCCATCTCCCACCTCGCACTCTATCTGTGCCGCTCCCTGGCAGTGCCCTTGCTCTGCTTTGGGGGCAGATGAAGGTCCTGTCCGGTTGATTGTCTGCACACAGGAGGCCCCGGTGGGGTCTCTGCTGGATGGGGGTACTCATGAAACCACCCCCTTCCCACCCTGCGCCTCTCTCTGGGGTGAGGGTCAGGGCCAGCCTCGGGGGCTGACCAGCTGTCCTGGCTGGTCCAGGTGGAGGACCAGGACTTGGCTTTGTGCAGCTGTATGTGGCCTGGCATACTGCCCTGCCCCCTCCCTCCAGGGCCACTCCCAGCTGGTGGGAGCCCCCTCCCAGGAACAGGCTGCTGAGGGGCCCAGGCTGCCAAGCTGGGGCTAGGGGGTGCCTCCTCTTGCTTCCCTCAATTCATCAAGACCTGTAAATTTTCTCATTAATATACTTAAAGTTCATTTTAAGGGGAACAAGCACAGAGATAATTGATAATAAACCCTCAGTTAATGCCCTCGGTTTACTGTATGTAATTTATATCCACTGATAGCGTCTCTCACTCCCAATTACCCATTTAGCTGTGGTGATAACAGCAGTTCAATCAGACCGATACCAACTTTTATATATTCCAGCCCAATAGTCATAAATACCCACACGAGGAGACTCGCTGGGCCACTGTATTTTTTTATTAAGATTTAAATATTCATGCAATTATTAGTGATTTATTAAAGAGCTAATGACCTCTTCAAAAGACTCTAAATCTTCACCCAAAGAGGTCCTGGGCTTCCGCTTCCCTCTTCCCATCCCCCCTCGCCCTCCCCCACTAAAGCCAGAGGAATGGGCTGCTCTTCCAAATCCCAGATGACATCACGGCGTCGCCTGCGTTTCCATGGTGACAGCAGGCAGGTGAGGTGGAACCCAAGCATGGAGGTCAGGTCCAGGCAAGGGCTGGGCTTCTGGAAGGTGGCTGCCTCTTGCGGACAAGAGGAAGAGGAGGTTGTCCACCAGCCCCTCCGTGCCTGACCGGCCTGCAGCCTCCTCTGGGCCTCATTTTGGCATTAGCAGCCCCTTCTCCTTTCCACTCTCACCCTTGTCTTTTGGGGACTTTAGGGGAAGGAGGGAATCCACTTCTCTCTCCCCTACTACCCCGCTCCCTCCTTTCTTCCATTTTAAGCATTCCACCCTAATTGTATCAAGGATAAGAGGGGTTGCAGGGGTCTGGGGTCCTGGGACTCAAGGCCCAGAGAAGGCATCAGCTCCCCTTGGACTGCACAGCAAGGCCAAGGTGACATCTCCTTCCTCCGTGTTCCCTCCAGCCTGTTCCCCCTGATCTATCCAGCCTCTTCTCTACCCACAAGACATTGGAGCCCATTAAAGGGGCAGGAAAGATAATGAACAAACCAGGAAAACATGAAATCAATATCAGGAGAAAAAAGTGTGGCTGCCATTAAGTGAAATAAACAAGCTGGTAATTATTTGGACAGCGGGTAATTAAAATGGGGCGAGGGCTCATTACTGTCTCGTCAGGGGTGTGATGGGTACGGCCAGACACCCTCTTCCCAGCTGGAAGGTCACAGCAGGCCTGGGCTCCTTCCCGCCCAGATTGGGTGAAGGGGGGCACACCCCGCAGAGGGTCTCCTTGTGGGGTTCCCCATCCGGGCCTGCCTGTGACTCTCTCCAGCATCCTTCTGGTGGCTCACCCCAGATCACAATCTGAGGTCCACACCAAGTACAGGCAAAGCCATTGGCCCCTAGCCTGCTTCCCTGACCCCTTCTTATGAATTCTGAAAAGGAGCAGCGCCCTCAGGTCTCTGCTGGTAGTGGACATGTTGTGCTGCCAGTTAGCCCGCAGCCACCAGGAGATGGACAGATGACCCGTCCAGCCTCTGCCCTGAGCCTGGGGACCTCCTTCAAGGTGCTGGCCAGGGCAGGAAGAAGAGGGGAGAGGCGACCAAGAGGACAGAGCAGGTACAGAACTAGAGCATGTGGCAGTCTCAAGGCAGGGGGAGATGGCTCCCCCTTGCCCTGTTGTGACCCCAATTTGTAAAGTCAAAATAGACCTTGGACATCGTCCAGTCTGTTGTTGGCCTGCCAACTTGTTTGGCCCACACAGTGTTTAAAATGTTTATATTAGTTGTCAACATTTTAATATAGAAGATTTCACCTAAAAATGGATTTCTAGCTTCTCGCAAAAGGAAAAAAATCCCTGTACATCTTGGCCAGCCTGCCTAAGTGTCAGCAGCTGGCTGGACTGAACTCACCCCTTCAATGTTATTGTCACTCCCCACGTCCCCTGAGCCCACCCAGCCCTGAAGACACCCAGTGTGCCACCCCTGATCCAGTATCATCCCCAAGACCCAGAGAGGGGAGGGACTGACCCAAGGTCACGCGACTAGATAGGGGGCTGACGGGACCTGCTGTCGCTGTCTCCCATCTGTCAGCCCTCCAGCTGGACATTGCTGACAAGAAGGGCCTTGAACCTGCTGTGCACGCCATGGAACGAGGACCATGGAGAGATGTCCCAGAAGAGATGACATCTTGAATTGCGCATTAATGGGGCCAGGGCATTGGGATTGGGTAGGTGCCCTGCAGGGGCAGTTGGGGTAGGGCCTCCAACTCTAGACAGTGTACATGGCTGAATCAGCTGCAGGTGTAAGTGGGCGAGCAGGGACGAGGCTGCTACGCTGGTGGTGTGGGATTGTACAGGGAGCCGGTATACTCTGCCTGTGGCCAGTGGGAATCATAGCAAGGCTTTGAAGCATGGGGGCAGATTTTCTTTCTAGAAATAGCACCATGGTGGCATAGTTGAGCATGTCACCAAAAGCCAGGAGGTAGTCCAGGAAGGCGTGTTGCAGGGGTAGGGGTAGATGGCCGTGAAGCAAGACAGGAGTGGGGGAATGCAGGAGCTGGAAAAGTGGATGGCAGAGAGCAGAGAGGTCTGGCTGCTTTGAGACTCCTGCTGAGGCTGTTTGGGAGACAGTGATCCGGCTGACTGTGAGAGGAAATCCCAGGGAACTGGAGATTTGAGGGAGGCCACCAAGCTAATCCAAGATGTACCCATTGTGAGTTCCCCGGGAGCCATCTGGGAGTAGCGAACATGTCGGGACAGTGCTCCCAAGTGGAGCCTGGTTGAGGACCTGTGGGCAGCAGCTGGTGGGAGGACATTGAAGTGGACCCCCAGGAGAGTCGGGAGGCTGGATAGATGAGAGACGGTGGAAGTGGAGGTGAGATGTTGGCAGATGAAAAGCTACCATGTGACTGGGGGGACCCATGGGTGGGAGCTGGCGCTCTCACTGGGTGATGACATTTTCCTGTTGGGTCCTCTATGGGGAGGGGTCCAGGGCTCAGGTGCTGAGAATGAGGTTGGCTGGAAACCTGTGGTCAGAGTCACCATCCTAGTGTGGGCATTGGCCACCCCAGCCAGATTGAGGCTGGAGGGCAGTGGGCAGTGGTATTTATGCCCAGTGACACTAGAGGCCAGTTTGCAGCAGGTGTGATCCGAGGAGGCTGTGCCCAGGACTTGCCCAGGTCTAGTGGTTGGAGTCACTAGATGTCTCCTTCAGGGCAGGAACAAGGAGCCCACCTTAAGCGAGGTTGGTTGGCCGGTACCAGCACAGCATGCCACACACCACAGCACGATATTCTGCAGGTGTTTGCTGAATGAATGTGCCCTGGTCGAGGACATGTGGCCAGCCTGCCTGGGTAGAAATCTATCATTCACTGCCTCACCTCTCCCATGCCTCAGTTTCCTCGCCTGTAAGTTGAAAATTAAAAATAATAGTTCTTCCTCTCCTAGAAGTGTTGTAGAGATAAGGATTAAATAAGAAAATGAAAGTGAAGTTAGCCACCATTGTTGCTGTGACAGTGTGCATGGGTGTGCACATGTTGGCTGTGACTGTTGCCAGCGTCTCCTCCTGGCCAAGGGCAGGTGGCCATCTGACCCATCTTCGTGTCTGGGCCCTGGCTCTTGCCCTGCATACCCCGTGTTGCCACTACTCCTGAACCACCCCGGCCCCAGCTCTGGCTGGGCTCACATTAAACCAGTGAGATATGAAATGCCACCATATCTGGGACAGGGTCTTTAATTAAATTAATTGCCAGCAACATTGTAAAAATGCTGATGAGGTCATAAACAGCAGCATAGGCAACGCCATTCATCATTCCTGCGGACTTGGACTGGCCAAGGGCCACACCTGGGCTGTGAGATGACTGGTGGATGCGGAGCTGCTAGGCTGGGGCCGGGGGCAGGCACACCAGGCTGCAGCCACCAGGGACACCTGCAGCCTGCAGGAGGGCAGTGCCAGCATCTCTAGACGGCACAGCCTCAGCCTCCGTGTGGCTGGGGAGCAGGGGACTTGCCTGCAGATGCATTTGTAGAACACTCGCACCATTCTGACCCCATAAATTTACCTGGTAAAGGACTTGAATGGAATGGAGGGTGCTTTGGAGCTAGTACAGGGAGGTGGCAATCAACCTGCAGCCTGCAGGATGCGGCTCCCCTTGGTGACGGTCAGTCTGAGAATCTGCCACTGATGGCTGTGTGACCTTGAGCAGCTGCTTCCCTTCTCCAAGCTGGTATCCTCATCAGGAAGACAGGAGTACCCCTTCCCCACCTGCCTGCCTTCCTCGTGTTCCCAGCACCCTCCTGGCTACCCTCCCAGGGCCTCCCGCCCTGCAGGGGACTGTGCCAGAGATTCTTTTATGTCTCTTTCAGCTGGGGCTGCCGCGGGTCCTGGCAGGGCCCGGACCCTGCATGTCGGCCTTGTACAAGTGGCGACAACGAAGGGGCTGAGCCAAGTGCCTGGCCACCTCTGCCAAATGAGAGGTGGGGGAGGCCACACCTACACATCCACATCCTCACGACACACACATGCCACCGCCACCGCCAGTGCCACCATCCAAACCAGAAGTATGCCCACAGTCATGCACACCACACCAGCAAGAATTCAAAACAGGAAAAAGCCTGCTCTCCTTCCCTCCGTCCTTCCTTCCTTCCTTCCCTCCTTCCTTCTTCCTTCCTTCCTTCCTTCCCCGGTTCTCCCTGGGCTCTGTGACCACATAATTACCCTGGATTCCATTCTATTTAATTGCAGCTTATTAAATTCTAACCAGCCAATTATCAGCCACAATTACAGCTTAATTCGGGGACACAATAGCTATTTTATCGTTTGTTAATCAAATGCTTATTTAGACCTCAGCTTTATTAACTATTTCTCTGGCCTGAGGCAAGTCCCTTTGTAGGAAGAGGCCCTGGGTGGGGTCCCAGGAGCCTATCCCCCATCACAGCCCTCTCTCCCAGAGCATTTCTAAGTCCCCTTTGCTTGTAGGCTTGGAGACTCTTGGTGATAGTAGAGGTGTCATACCCCGTTGGGAGCTGGACAGAGAGTGGGAAGACAGAGTTTGTGCATTGGTGCATTTAGCTACATGTGTATGTGCCAGGCCCCGTGTGGGTGCTGGGACTATGGCTGTGAACCGACAAACTTGGTCCCTGCTGTTGTGATGCATTTTAGGGGGAAAAGAGAACAAAAAGCAAACAAAGTAAAAAATAGGCTGAGAAAGGAATTCAGGGTAGCAGGGGTTACTTCAGACATGGCACTTGGGGAGACTTGCAGAAGAGGTGACATTAGAGCTCAGACTAAGGGACTAAGGAGAGGCAGCCATGGGAAGAGCAAAGGGCAGTGAATTGCAGGCAGAGGAAAGAGCAAGTGCAAAGGCCCTGTGGTGGGATAAACTTGGAGGGCTTGGGAAACAAAAGTCAGCATGGGTAGGCAAGGCCAGATACTGGCCGAGGACACACCCAGATTGCTGGGCTGGTGGCTCTTTGGCAAAGATCCCCCTGCTCTTTGTGGGCTGCACAATGTTTGGCTGGTCTGAGCTTCATGTTCTCCATCTGAAAAGCTAGAGGCAGACAGAAGGAACCTGAGCACAGCTGCCGGATAATACACGGTATGTGGCAGCTGGGGGCAACGTGGCCAGCCAGTTGCCCCAGTGATGTGACTGTCCTCTGAGCTGATGAGATGGCACTGTCCCCACCCTGCCCTACTTCGTCCTTTGTGATCAGCCCATCTGCTTGTCCTCCTTGTGGTGCTTGTCCCCGTGACCAGGCCCACTGGGGAAGAGAGTGACTTTCCTTCTATCTTGGGGAGGTGGCTGCTACTTCTGTGACACTCTCATGCACATGTCACCATGGAAACCAGAGGGCTGCATACACACATATGTGCGTGAATACAGGTTGGGGAAGCAGCCCTCCCTTCTGTCACCCCTACCCTGGTTGCCTCCACCTTCTGCATGCTCCTGGATGGAGAAGACTATCATTGATCCCTCCCTTACTCATTCAGCACTTGCTGAGCCTGGACTCTGACCTGTCCCTGCCCGCCAGGGGGTCCTTGCTGTTGGGAGCAACAGACAGGGGACAGATGATTGAGGGATGGATGAAGGCCCGGGGAAGGGAGAGGAGTTGCGCATTCCCGACCCCACCTTGTCCTGTATGGGGTCAGCACTCCATGTCCCACTTCCCAAAGGAGGCAACACAGAGGGCCTGGAAACAGGTGTCTGCACAAGGGTCTGGAGTGGGTGACTGGTGGGCAGTGCAGAGGGGTTTGAAAGAAACCCAGGGCCTGTTCTTGGCCCTGTGGCACCCCAACTTCACCTCAGGCAAGTGTTGCCACCTGGGACCTCACACTCTTACTGTGCCCACTCCCCATATCTGTGGCCTGTGGTGGGACTGTGGGGTCTGGATTCCAGCCCAGTTTTGGAACTTCCTCCCCTCCAGCTTTTGTGCTCTTCCCCTGCCCCCTCCCTGTCCCTGTCCTCTCCCTCTCCTTCTCTCTCTCTCCCAGCCCCACCCTGTGTAGGATGTGTCCCTGCATATCACGGCCTCCTAGTGAGGCTCCCTCATCACAGAATTCTCCATGTTTAAATAATAATAACTCATGCAGCCATCTCAGGCCGCAGGATGCAGATGGCAGCAGAGTGCAGATCCTGCTTCCACTGCATGGCTGCAGGCCTGGGCTGAACCATGCTGGGCCCCTGCACCCCTCCGCCCCCCACCACAGTGCCCAGCAGCTGGCTGCCTCATTTGCCCACTTTGGAGACTGTACTCCCCGAGCAAGGTCTCCGCCTCCCCAAGGTCCTGCACTGGCATTCAAGGACTCCACTTCTCTTCCCAATGAATTGTTTGATTCATTGATTGATCGGAAGGTTAGTGTAGTTTAGTCCTGGCCAAATGAGGATTTGTGTTTTCCACTTCCAGTCCTTCATTTCTGTGATTCTGTTCCAGGGAGTGAGGTTCAACATTCATTCAACAAGTACTGTCTTGGTGTGTGTCTGGCACTGGCCAGGCTCTGGGGATGGGTAGGAGATGTAAATCCTCAGCCCCTGCTCATAAGCCTCTAACCACTTGAGGAGACACACCCATAAGTGATGGCAGAGTAATCTGCACTGGGGGCTCTGGAAGCTCAGAGGAGGTGTAGCCAGCACAGTGTGGTGGTCAGGGGAGGCTTTCTGCAGGAGGGGTACTCGGGCAGGCCATGCAGGATGAGTAGAAGTCTGCCAGACTGGTAGGAGATGGGGAAATGGATCAGTGGAATGAAAGCATCCTAATTCCAACTGGTTTCAGTCAAAATAGGAGTCTATTGGCTCGCATGGCTGGGATCCAGGGGGCCCTCAGATCTGGCGAATCTAAGGCTTCCAGTGCTGGCAGCAGGGAGTCAGCTTCTCTCTCTATTTGCATGTCCCATCCTCCAAGCTCCTGCTGCAGACCATGAACAGCCTCCTCTTGCACCTGGCCTCCCCTCAGCTCATGAAGCCACAGGACAGACCTCCCCTGTTGGTGGCCCCAGCGCGCCACTCCATCCATACCTTCAAGCCAGCAGAAAGAGTTTGTCTTCCCTCGGCCCAGCCGAGATCCTGGAACCCCATCTCTTCTGATGGGGGGGGCCTGCATGTCTGTCTAGGGACAAGGCTTGGGGGTTCCCGTGGGACAGGGAGTGTGCCCACCAGGGTGCAGGGGTGGGGTCGGCCCACCTGGGCTGCCGAGGGGTGGCCCTCGTGGAGGGAAAGCTGGAGGAAGGCAGACCCTGGAGCAAGTGTGCAGAGCCTTGAGGAGTGTCAGATAGTCAAGATGTCAGCAGACACAGAGGGAGGCCCTAGAGGAAAGGCCAACAGGCCCTTGAATGCCAGGCAAAGGACACAACGCATTATCTTGTGGCACTTTCCTCTGCAGCTTGGGCACTTCTGTCACCTGTCAAACTGGATACCCAGGTGCCAAGCAGACTACCAAGTGCAAACTTTGGTGGAGAGACTGCTGTGAGGCTCCCCAGCAGACTGGGAGCACAGCACCCAAGGGCGAGGGGCGCGGCCCTGGGAACCGGCCAGGCTGGAGAATGGCAGAGACTGCTGCGCCCCAGCCCCCTCCTCTGCTCGTTTCAGGTCCAGAACATTTTCCGGGGAAGTAGGAAGAACGCTTGCCTCCGCCCCTTGCTGTGTTTCTGGGGCCCGGCCCCACGCAGGGTGTTGGGATTATGAAAGGAGCAGGTGTCAGGCAGGGGCTGGCAAGGGTGCGGGCTGCTCCGGGGAAGAAACCCTCACCTCTGCCGGCCGTGGGAGGTGACACCCTGCCCCCACCCTCCTACCCCGCTCACAGGGACGGAGGCCTCGCTCAGTAAATATGAGTTCATTAATAGCTTGATTAATCACACCTCATATTTTCGTGGTGCTTTTAAAAATAAAACATTTGAAATCACGTTCACACCCACCCTGAGCCTCCGAGTTACACTGGCAGGTCTTATCTTCCCAGACTACAGGTGAGGAAAGGGGGTGGGGGAATCAGCCTCAGAGAATAGCATGTCCAGGTGTGGCCGGGAGCAGCCCGGTGTGAGGGGTCTTCTGCCTGCCCTGACTCCTGTGGTCACTTTGCCCTCTTTCTAGGTCTTCTCACAGACCACCCTTGGATAGCTCCTCCTAATCTCTAAGGAGTAGAATTAGGAATCATTTAATCACTCAACAAACATTCCATCTACATTCAGCCCAGACCAAGGCTCCTGCCCCATGTCACTTCATGGTCTTGATGAGAGAGGCGGCATCAGTATTGAGTGTGTTGGAAGGAGATGGGACAGTTATCTGGGTGAGTGACAGAGTGTGGATCCAGGAGGTCCTCCCAGAGGAGGCAGCACCTTTGCTGATGCTTCCCAGGTGAAACAGGCCCATCACCATCCGCTCTGCTAGACACCTGCAGCAACTTCCCCATCCGTCTCGTCACTGCCGCACCCCCCTATTCGTCACACAGGGAGATCTCACTGAGCCCCTGCACATGGCCCCCGGAGGCTCCCTGGGGCCCTTGCAATGAAATCTCAACCCCTTCCTCCACCCTAAAGGTCTCTGAGGTCCCCCCCCCATCCTGGTGTATGAGTCTCCACTGCCGCGCTCCCTCTGCCCTGGCGATGCTGCCGCCTGGCTGACCCCAGACAAGCCAGCTGCTTCCCGCCTCGGGGCCTTCACTGTTCCCATTTCCTAAAACACTCTCTTCCCCCTGGCCTTGGTGTCTGGCATGGCTCAGATGTTCCTTCTTGAGCCTCCTCCCCTCCAGAGATGTCTTGCCCATCCCCTGGTGAAACATGTCCCCTTCTCCATTCCTCATGACCCTTGTCCACATTGGAAATCTGGATTTTCATGGCATTTTCATTTCCCCGAGCTTTTGAGAGCCTGGCTCTGTCCGTCTTCCTCTCTGTTGTATCCCAGTGCCCAGTACAGACCCTGGAACATAGCAGACACTCAGTAAGTATTTGTCAGATGAATGAATGCATCTCAGGACACGGGAGTAAGTGGAGTGTGTCCCAGGCTCAGCCTTATCCTGCCAGGGCCCCTTATCCTGGGGTCTCTGGTCTCTTTCTGCCACTGGCCCTGGGTTCCCATCTGCTTTCCTTCCCTTTTACAACTGCCACCTTAGGTCCCCAGCCTCCCTACACACATGCATACACATCTCCCCCCTTTCCTGTCCCTAAGAAGACACTGAGAGCGGGGACTGCTAGGGCTGCTGCCGCCACCTTGCTGAGGCACCAGCTGTGGGTGACACAGGCAGCCAGGCTCTCCGGAAAAAGGCAGGGGCAAGTGGCCAGCCAGAGGGCTCACCGCAAATGGGGTTCTCACTTCGGTGGCCGAACGTGCAGCAGGGCATGCAGCAGGGATCTGAAAGAAGTCTTCTGAGTTCCAAGAGGGCAGCTGGGTGGCATCCTGTGTGGGTAGGAAAGCTCTGACTGAGGCATAGTAGAAGGAACCTCTGAAAAACTAGGGTGTGGAGGGTTCAGGACACAGCAGGGCCTGTGAGGCCAGCAGACCTGTTCTCCTGTAGCCCCAGGAGCCACCTGCAACCAAGGTGTGCCTGTCCTAGCAGAATGTTCTTGCCACAACCGTCCCCTCTACAGTCTCCAAAGCCTCTGTGACAGGCACCCCACTCCCAGGCTCCAGATGCTAGCCCCCGCACCAAGCAGCCTTGATTGAGCCAGGTGGCAGGGGTCAGGGATGGGCAGTCCAATGTTGGGGCAGAAGCTTCAGCCACCCACTTGCTTCTCCTGTGCTATGAGCTACAGCACCAGTGAGGACATGCCCCACGTACAGAGAGGGTGACATGGAACATACGGTTTTCTGAGTGTTTCAGTTAGAGAAGGGTATGGGAGGTGAGAAGCTAGTGCCCAGGAATTATTAGTGGGGTTGACTGAAGCCAGAACTGAAGGCTCAGGAATGCCAGCCAAAGGAACCTCCTGAAACAACCTTGGGAGGTGGGCAGACAATGGGAATAGAAGAAGCAGGCCCAGCATGAGGCCATAGGGAGCAATGGGGACTGTAACACTACAGGGCTCTCACGCTGCGTTACAAGCGTCATAGATCATTTGAGTATGCGCTGGTTGGTGTTGTCCTTGATAAACAAGTACAGGTGTCATGCAAAAGAGAAAGAGTGCTCACTGTTGTGGCCAACAGCATGGCAGGGGAGAGACCCTAGGTTCGTGATGTGCCTTACTTCAGGTGAGAGGTCTAAGTGGGACATTGTGGAGAGGGGGAAGATCACAGGTGGTGAACATAGGGTAGAGGTCACCTAGTGAGCCTAGGGAGCTGGAGGGAAGGGAAGCTAGCTCTGACTGCCCAGGCAGCACTCTGCAATCTCTATAGCACATCCAGTAGAGCCTGAATTTACCACCACCCACGGCCTTAGAGTATCCTTGCTGGAGGGCATAGCCGCAGCCTAGAGGGTATCCCCTGGGACCACCCAATAAATGTCCCCCCAGGTGGGGGTGGGCACACCAGTGTGGCGTGACGGAGGCCCTGGAGAAGTGAGCTATGTCCCTTATTGGTCACAGTACATTTATTTTTCATTAGCAGTTAAATGCAGACATGAGGGATTGTGCTGGGTTCAGCGGGCGGCTGACGTGAGCAGTGCTTGGCGTGGTGATCAATCGGGAGCCTGGAGAATTGTGCACCACTCCCTGCCCCACACCCCCAGCCAGGGATCCCTGGCCCCTGGGCAAGAGACAGGCTCAGTCATCACCATGAGCTTCTGTCTGTTATGGAGCTTGGTGGAAACAGGCCCACCCCGACAACCCTTCTCTGGGGTCCAGCTTGGTCGGTCTTCTCTGCAGCCCTGGCATCCACCAAGATGCAGCAGCTTGTCCAGATCCATGCCTGCAGAGGTCACTGGGCCTACCAGCCTCCACCTTCCACCCTCCACTCACACTCCAGAGCCATCGTCCAAAGCCTCACAGCCCCAACCCCCACCATTCATTCTCCAGACCTTGGGGGACCCGGCCTGATGGGCCTGAGACACAGTCTACAGTCAAGAGCCAGATTCAGCCCTGCTCTCCCTGGGCCTACCACCTGGGTCAGGGGGCTGGACAGTAGCTGCTGAGGGACAGCAGAAAGCAATGGGGGGCTGGGGTGTGGCTCAGTGATAGAGTGTGTGCTTTGAGGTAAGGACCGCAGAGTCCTGATGTGTAACATGTCTAGATGGCTCCTTCCCCTCTCCTGCATCTCCCACTTCCTGAGCCATAAATACACCAATCAAAGGGTAGCTCAGGTCAGTGCTTCTGGGATAGGTGACCTTCATGTTCACCAACTACTTGTGTGGTTGGTATTCATTATGGAACTGCAGAAACATGTAAGGAGATAGCTGCCAAGGGAGGTCACAAGAGGAAGAAGGGCATACCAGTGAGAGGCCAGAGTCTGGACACGTGGTGGGGAAAGGAGATAGAGGGGTAGGGGGATGGGAGGAGAGGCAGGGTTCTGGAAGAGGGACAGAGAAAGCCTGCCACACCCACTATGCCTCAGACCCAGCAAGGGCACAGCTGTGGCCCTCCTCCTGCCATCCTACGGCAAGATGTCTGCCAGTTCTATGCCTCAGTTTCCTTACGAGCCCTCACCCCTGAAGAGCTGGCTGTGAGGGTCACTGAGCTGAGCTGAAAACCGTTGGCTTTTAAGTACAAAACCCTGGATCTTGACAATGGCTGCACTAAGCACCTCATACGCCTTTTCATTTCACCCTCAAGCCCTAAGAGCTGGGCACCATCTGCCTTCCCATTTTGCAGGTGAAGAAACAGGCTTTGGGTGGGGCAGACTCTTGGCAACGTCCCAGTTCGCCTGCCTGTCTGGATGTCTACAAGACATACATACACCCCATCAAAGTCATGGTCTCTAGATGGAGAGGCAGAATCCCACCCTGGAAAGAGAGGAGCCTGCATATGGGTGCTTGCTGGGGACAGTTCTGGGGGCAAAGAGATAGGCTTCCCCATTTAAATCCTCAGTGGATTTTAGACTCCCATGGGATGGTGGAGTAGCCAACAGGTCAACTATGTGAGGTGCCTCAGACTACCACAATCCTCAGGTGATCTCCATTTTACAGTGATTTCCCAAGGTCACCAACTCCCCAAGGTTGCTGCTAGCAGGGAACTGAATGGGTTTTGGGAAACCTGTTTCCTTCTCTTTATGCCCAGAGGCCCCTATTAATTGTGGATGTGCATTGGTGGGGGACCACTGCAGGCCTCAGAGGGAGGCAGGTTGGTGGGGGAGGCCTGCCTAGGAGGCAGACCTGAGGGTGTCCCCATTCTCTGCCCAGGCCTCTCAGGGGTCCTGCTCGTTGGCAGATGCCAGACTGCTCTAGGTGTTTTACCTTCACCAGTGCCTCAGAGCCAATTACCTGTGTAATTAGAAACAAATGACTTGTGGGATGGTTGTGGTTTTTGGTTAAAATTAGAAGGAAACCCATATTCAGATCTCCTCGAAGAGGTGGGAAGTAGCCTGGGTCCTAGGACTCCCCGATGCACCCCCCTGTCCCCAGCAGCCCCACCTTGCCAGCCCCTTCCCCTCACCCAACCCTCCTGGGCCCTGAGTGGTGCTGCCCAGCACCCCTGCCATGGCCCCTTCCTTCCTTCAGTTGCTTTGCATTTTCTGATCACCTGCTATATGCAAGGACCAACCAGAAGGGGGTGCTGGCAGCCACAGGCCAGGGAACCAGATGAAGAGACGCCACCCCAAGCTACCCCTGTCCTGCCAAGGTCCCCTCCACCTGCCTCCAGTTTTTCCCTAAACTCCTACTATGGGAGTAATGAACCTGCACAGCTGCCATGTATCCAGGGCCTTCTAAGTGCTGAGGCTTCTGCCCTAGTGTTACCGTGTCTCACTTAGCAGGAGCGTGTGGGCTGCTGCTTTCTGTGTGGTGCAGAGGAGGACACCGAGGCTCAGAGAGGGTATCCAGTGAATCAAGTTTGCCCAGCCCAGAGGTGGCTAACCCTGCATTCACTCTCCTCCAGCACACTCCAAGCTGGGGCCTTTGCTGCCTCAGGCGAGCCCCAAGGAGGGCCCGGCTCACTGTCTTCTCTTCCCTGCTACAGGTGCCCAACAGAGCGCCACAGTGGCCAACCCAGTGCCTGGTGCCAACCCGGACCTGCTTCCCCGCTTCCTGGTGGAGCCCGAGGATGTGTACATCGTCAAGAACAAGCCAGTGCTGCTGGTGTGCAAGGCCGTGCCTGCCACACAGATCTTCTTCAAGTGCAACGGCGAGTGGGTGCGCCAGCTGGACCACGTGATCGAGCGCAGCACAGATGGGAGCAGCGGTAAGGCCAGCTTGGGTGGCTGGTAGGGCAGCAGAGGGGAGTGAGGCTCGGCCAGCCCAAAGGGGCCTGCCAGGGCTTCGGACTGCACACCTGTGAGCAGCAGGCCAGGATGGAGCCAGCTCCATGCCCGCCCCTCCCATGTCACCAGCCAGAGTTCCCGGCCGGTGGCCGATGTATACACACGGAGACCATCCAGGGGAGACACCACCCCACCAGTTTGGTGAGGGGGAAAGAGGGAGGTCCCCTCAAAATGCCCACTCTCTCACATCAAGAGATGGCCAGGGGGGCTGCCTGAGCCGGGCCAGGCTGGCAGGACCAAGGGCATCCTGGGGAGAGGTGCCAGCAAGGCAGGGGAGTCGGAGGGAGGGGGGTCCCAGATGATCAAAGAATTCACAGACCTCACACTCTGTGACTGATTCTGCAAGCGTAGGCTCATTCATCCATGCAAGCATTCACACATGCCCTGAGCACCCGCCCCTGATGGGAGCACAGCCCGCAGAGAGGCAGATAATGGGGTGACGGCTCAGAGAGTGGAGAGCAGGATTGAAGCTGCCCAAGGCACACAGGAAGGATCCTCGGGGGATCCTCGGGTGGAGGTAAACTGAGGGAGGAATAAGGATTGGCCAGGGAGGGAAGAGGGGAGAAGCACTCCTGGCAGGGGACACAGCACAAGCAAAGCAAAGGCAGGTGACCAGCACGCTGGTCAGGGCACAGTGGAGAAGGTTCAGGATATGCAAGGGGCCTGGAGTGATGTCACTGTCCTTGGGGTGTCAGCCTGTAGAGCTCTGTGGTCAGATCTCTGGGTGAAACTTGGGGGTTGCTAACTAGAGGAACAGAGCCAGAGACACAGGGAGGAAACCAGCAGGACTCAACTGAGCGGCACAGGGGTGTCTGGGCCAGCAGGCAGACCTCGGTGCCTTCCGCAGGATGCTGTGTTCTTCCACTCCCAGCCCTGGCCTCAGGCAGCAGGACTGGACAGAGAACCCGTGTCTGGTTTCCATTGCTCCCTAAGAGCAGGACCAGCAAATAGACAGAAACTGACAAGCACCTCTGTCTCTTCCTTGCCACTTTGCAAAACACCCCACACATAAAGAGCCCTTGGGTTTAATCCTGAGCCCCTTCCCACCAAGGCCTCAGCCAGCCTGAGACACCCAGAGTCCATTCCCATGCAGGATATGCAGGCTTATATGAGGCCTGAGCCACCAGGCAGCACCTAGGACTCAGGCCAATGCCAAGTGTGGACAAGGACAAGAGGGGTGGCCCATGCTGCCAGGCAGAGGAAGGTAAGTTGAGGACTATCCGCGGAGGAGAGTTATGTACACGTTCAGATCTGAAAGCACCTAAAAGAGCAACTGCCAGGCCAAGGGACACCAGGCCCTTTGGGTGACTCATGTTAGGGTGGGAAAGTGACCCTGGGGGCAGGCAGATGCCCAGAGAGACTGTGTCACAGTAGCTCCACGGGAAGTTCTTGCAGGGCAGATGGGACTGCAGGAGAGTGAGGCTGTGGCTAGGAAGAATTGTTTGGAAGCTCTTGCAGTGATCTGAATGTGAGCTACGAGCCCTGAGCCTAGACAGTATGTCATTTAGCTCTCAGAACTAGCCGGTGTTTTACAGACTGGTTGAGGCCTTGGCCTCCTCCTTGGTTCCTTTCGGAACACAAGAGTTCCAAACCAGGTCTCTTGATGTGCAGAAGTCACCCCTGCTCCCTCCACCAGGATTTGAGGGGGCTGGTCTCCTACCCCCAAGGGTCAGCTCAGCCCACCAATAGGAGTCCTAAATGACCAGAAGACTCTTGGCTCTCCCTGCCACCTCTCTGGGTAGTGGTTCCTCACAGGCCTCTGTGCCCCGCACTGTCCTGGCCTAACGTGTGCCTGCTGGTTGCTGCCTTTTTCCTGCAGACCTCAGGTGATCGTCATACACCTGCTCTGTGCTAGGTACCAGCTTAGCTCTCCAGGCAGATGATCCAGCAATGCCTCCCGCCCTGAGGAGGGAGCCAGAGTATTAGTGACCAGTGGAGTCCAGGAATGTTCTGGGCACCTGCAGCACCTCACAGGACCACAGCCTTATGCATACACCCTTGGCAGAGTTGCCAGAGGCTTCTGCATCCATGAGAACAGCTTTAGGGCCCACATTATCCCAGTGGGAGGGTCTACTGTGAACCTCAGGTAAGCGCCCCCCATCCCTGGGCTCAGTTTCTTCATCTGTAAAATGGAGATGAGGAGAACCCTTGCAGGTTGGTGGAGGGAAACCCTGAGATCTCACAGGCCAGTTGGAACTCTCTGTGAGGCCTTCCCTTTCTTCACCCTGCATGCCGAGGGCCAAACACCACTCTGCAGCATGGTAAATCCTTCCATTGCTGGGGCAGATCCACCAGGGAAAAGACAGGTGAGGAGGAAGCTGCAGACAGAGACCCACTTTGCTGCAGCTTTGAAGACCTGTCCTGAATCTCATGGAGGTCTCCAGTCCATCCCTCCTTGTCTGACCAATGCACACACCCCACTGCCATCACAAGGACTCAGGTGTGTGGTTTGGCTGTGAGCCGGCTCTTGCTTGAATGAACAGTCACCGACCTGGTCCAGCATACGAATTGACAGTCTCCAGCCCAACAGGCTCCTATAACCTTGCTCCATTCATGCCAAGCAGAGAAGCAGAGCTCGTGGGGACACGTCCCACTCATAACCACTAAAACCCTCACCTGCCCTGAACTACCAACCTCAGCCCTCCCGTGGCCAGTGCATCTGAATGTTCATTGATCCCATTGATTTCTCAACCCAAAGCCATTGAGCGCTTGGAGGCAAGGAGAAGGGCTTTCCTTACTTACCCACAAACAGACGCCATGGCAATAGCGCCTGGCAAGTGCACAGACCAAAGCCCTGAACAAGTAATAGTCTGTTGTCAGACAGTTGTGGCAGGGATGGGGGGTTTGCCCAGATCTGCAGCCCTGCCTCTTCACATGTGGCTCTGGGTTGGCAGGGTAGACACCGCCCATCATCTGCCTTCATTCCCCACTAGAAGGCCAAGGGAAGGGACCAACACCTGAAAATGCTAGAACCCAAATCTGTCACTATAAAAGCCTGAAATTTTCAAAACCAAGCATTGGGAGAATAATTTGCTGTGTATTGAAATAAACTGATTTGGTTACTAGAAGCAGATTGAAAAGGTGAAATTCTAAGCTTGGCCTCAGAGCCCCTAGGCCAACCCTCCATCTCCCAGAAACACTCAGTGTGGCCCCACCCAGGCCCCGCATGTGCCCTCATTGTTCTCACATGAACACACATCCCAGGCCAGCCAGCCCGGGATTCCTCCTCCTTCCTTTCCATCCCTCCCCAAGGCTAGCACTTCACGTCTACCAGATAGGGGCAGACACAGCTGTACCCAGAAACTGCTCCCTGAGACCAGGCTGCTTAGTTACCTGCAGGGCAGAAGAGCAAGCCCTTGTCATAAGGACTAGGCAAGAAAGGGCTAGGTCCCCAGCTCAGCCCTTAACCCTCTCAGAGCTTGTGGGGCTCAAGGGCTCATTTATGCAGTGGGAAGAAGAGGCAGTGACTGGACAGAAAGAGGAGAGAAAGAAAGGGAATGCTCCAATTTAGTGCTGTTGTCCCCAAGCTGAGCTGCCTGGGGCATGCCTGAGGCTGCCAAGGGGACCCCGAGCCCCACCTCAGCCACAGAGTTGGAAGGTTTGTGGATAGACCTCTCCACACAGGGGAGGAAAAGTACCTGGTTCAGGATGTTCTGGAGGTTTCCCTCCCCTAATCCCAGAGGCAGAGAAGAGGAAGCAGAGCAAGGCAACCTGTCTCCGCCCTGAGTTCCTTCTCAGGTGCCCTAATTCTCCGTGGGCCTTACAGGTAGTTGCTACTCAGGACCCTCTCCTATTTTTGGACCCTGTGAGTCTCCCTGGTTCTCAGTCCCACCCTGCACCTGGAGATGTGCACACCAGGTGCCACAGAGAGCAGGCCCAGACAGAGCAAGGGATGGTGCCCAGAAGGGAGAAGTCAGCCCATTAAAGGCAATCTCAGCCGCGAGTGATGCCCCCCACTACTGACCAGGGGGCAGGGGTAAGTGGGAGAGAAATGTAGGAGCCAGTGCATAAGCTGGACAGACTTCATGAGGAGGGATCTGGGAAAGGGTCAGGAAAAGACCTGTTAGAGAAATTAGGAGGGAAAACAGTCTCCAGGCCTGCCCAGCTCAGCTGGGTTGTGCTCCTCCTGCAATGCAGCCCTAATTGAATTTCTCTGTTAACAATGGAAACACACTGGCTGCCCGGCCTCTCTCCCTCTTTCTGATAAGCCAATGACCCGAGGGAAATTGGGGTCAGGAGAAGGAGAAATTGGAAACAAACAGTCTTTTCTCACTCCTGGGGACACTGGTTTTGGCTGCGGCCCAGAGGAGGGAAGGAGGGCTGTTATCCCTCCTTCAGGGTTGTCTAAGGGACGCGGGCCCTCCTGGCACAGTCTGCTCTCTGGGTCTGGGCATGGCAGATGTGGGGAGTGGAGTCCCATCTGGAAGGGGCTTTCCCCAAGCCCACCCTAGTTGGGCAAGGCAATCCCTGGATCCCTAACCACTGGCCAGCTTCCCCTCTGCTGGCCATATCCTCACCCTCTTCCAGTGTCTCTCCCTATGGGGTGGACACTCCTAGCCCACCCCAGGGTGATCACAGAACCCTAATCACACTAGATTCAGACAGCCCTGGGTGCCTACAGCAAGTTTGTGCTCTCTTACCTGGCTTTTTATCCAGATGGGAACAATACCATAGAACTGACTGGATTGAGTGAGATAGTACACATCAGGACACCCTCAGTAAATCCCAGGGGCCTATTATTAGACTACACAACAGCAGTAATTGTGTTGTTAATAGCTGTTATCATATTATCTGTCAGGATCTATCCACTAGCCCTCCAAGGAGGTAGGCAGACCCTTCCTCCTCAGCCTCTTGTACCCACAAGACTCCAGAGCTCAGCATGTCTGCCCTACTCTTTCTGCTTTGAGTCCTTAGAGGTAAGAACCTGCTGCCCACAGCTCCACCAAAAGCCCCTTTAGGAATATTTCTGTCAGTGACTCCAGGGAGGTAGGTCTTGGGTAACAGAGTAGAATGAATGGAAGTTAAAGAAGCTCTACTCCTGGCCTCCAGGGGCTATAAATCAGCACCCCCTCAGGATAACTGGAGTGCCCTCCAGGCTGAGGGTTTTCCTTGAAATCCATTCTTCTGCTGTGGTACAGGGTGGTACCATTTGGGTATCATCCATTTGGGCGGGAAGGCTCAGTGGTGGCCCGTGTGTCCCCAGGGCTGCCAGCCATGGAGGTCCGCATCAACGTCTCAAGGCAGCAGGTTGAGAAGGTGTTCGGGCTGGAGGAATACTGGTGCCAGTGCGTGGCATGGAGCTCCTCAGGCACCACCAAGAGTCAGAAGGCCTACATCCGCATTGCCTGTGAGTCCCAGCCCTCTCCAGGGTGTCACCAGGAGAGGGGGAAGCAGGCTTCCTGGAAGAAAGGGTCTGGTCAGAAAACTCCATCTTCCTGCCTCTAATGGGTGGAAGAATCCTGTAGGGACATTACTAAGCCCTCCCCTAGTCCCCCTGCCATGTACTCTTGGCCCTGCAGGACCAAGGGATAGAACTGACCAGGCTGGGCAAGCACTCAGGTGAGAAGACACTATTATTCTTCCAGATTTGCGCAAGAATTTTGAGCAGGAACCACTGGCCAAGGAAGTATCCCTGGAGCAGGGCATCGTACTGCCTTGCCGCCCCCCAGAGGGCATCCCTCCAGCTGAGGTGAGAGGGGCTCCCATGCCCACTCCAGGTGGGCAAAGCTCCCACTTCTCCAGGCCACCTACCTAGACCCCTGCCTGCTCCTCTTCCCGGGAGCCACTCTGTGCTCTGGGCAGGGCCAGCATGGGCCGGCTGTGCAGTCTTGTGGCTCCTCCCCCAGGTGGAGTGGCTACGGAATGAGGACCTGGTGGACCCAACCCTGGACCCTAATGTATACATCACACGGGAACACAGTCTGGTGGTGCGGCAGGCCCGCCTGGCTGACACAGCCAACTACACCTGTGTGGCCAAGAACATCGTGGCCCGTCGCCGTAGTGCCTCCGCTGCTGTCATCGTCTATGGTGGGTCCCAAGGCTCCACAGTGGTTGGGAGAGGTACTGAGGTACCACTGGAAGAGTGATGTGTAATTGGCAGGATAGAGAAAGCCATGGAGCTAAGGCTGGGCAGATCTAACAGTGGCCTGGCTAGGAAGGATAAGGAGTTTGCACAGTGCTTGGTGATGCTAGGGGTATGTCTAGAAAGAGGGGTAGGACAGGTTGGTGGTCATTTGTGGGAAAGCGACATTGTGCAGGAAAGGAAGGGATAGGATGGGGATCTAGGGAAGGCAACAAATCATCCCCTATGCTCCTGAGCCCCCAGAATGGGAAGTAGGGCCAAGCGGTCCCGGGCACACCAGGGGCAGGCAGAGTAGGATATAGGAGTTGCCCTGTGAGAGGCTGGAATCTGGGCTGGAGTTGCAAGGTGAGCTCAGTTCTGTCAGCTGCCCAGGCACCTGCCAGGAAAGGGGTAGGCCCTGCAGGGGACACTGCCGGGCCCTGGGGCAGCAGGCACAGGCTTGGCCCTCCCTGTCAGGGCTTCTCTCCCGGTACAGCCACAGCCCACCATTTCCAGCTCACAGTCCCTGTGCTCATGCCCCATCCCCTGAGCCAGTGTGTCTGAGGAAGCCCCCGCTCCCTGACCCCAGTCCTTCTCTGTCCGGCCAGTGAACGGTGGGTGGTCGACGTGGACCGAGTGGTCCGTCTGCAGTGCCAGCTGTGGGCGCGGCTGGCAGAAACGGAGCCGGAGCTGCACCAACCCGGCGCCTCTCAACGGGGGCGCCTTCTGTGAGGGACAGAATGTCCAGAAAACAGCCTGCGCCACCCTGTGCCCAGGTACCAGCGGCCACCACCTCCCGCATCGTTCTCACCACGTCATCTCCGTGCCCTGGCTCCATCGCGCCCACCAGCCTGCCCCCCCATGGCTCCATCCCACCCGCTCGCCATGCGGGGCCAGGCTAAGTCTGAGGCAGGGATGTTGACACAGTGTGTGTTCAGAGTCAGGGCTCAGTTACTGTCCAGGCTCAGGACTCAACACAGAGTCTAAGTTACAGAGTAGAAGGTATAGTCTAGGACAGGGTCTGGGGCTCAGCCTGGGGCTGAAGAATCTACCTGTGCCTGGGACCAGAAGGGTCATCATTTGACTGAGAGCCCTTATTACCCCAGAACCAGGATGACCTCTCTGGGGTGGGGAGAGCCAAGCAACCCCTGGCGTCATCCACGCCTCCCCGTCATTAGCATGTGTGTCATCAAAGCCAGCTGGACACTAGAGGGCTTGCAGATTGGTGGGCCTGGCCCTGGCAACGTACCGAGGTCCAGTCAGCTCGTCCTGCCTGGTCTGTATGCCCAGTGAAGCTACACTGGCAAACTGCCTGGGACCAGCTCCCCAGGCTCACTGCCCTGTCTCCTCTCTGCCTGTCTCTCATCTAGTGGACGGCAGCTGGAGCCCGTGGAGCAAGTGGTCAGCCTGTGGGCTCGACTGCACACACTGGCGAAGCCGCGAGTGCTCTGACCCAGCACCCCGAAATGGGGGTGAGGAGTGCCGAGGCGCTGACCTGGACACCCGCAACTGTACCAGCGACCTCTGCGTGCACAGTGAGTCTTTGGGGGGGGCAGGCAGGGGGTGAGGGGGGCTAAGGCAGTCATTCCCCTGTCGAACCCTGCATCCCTCTCTAAAGCGCAGGATCTTCAGGGAGCCCCCATTGGCCCTAACATGTCCACATGTGCCCACACATGCTCACCACCTCTCATGCCTCCTGAGACATGCATGAATTTGAACCTTGAACCGTGTACACCCATCTGCTCACCCAAACACCTCTCCTACAGCCTCACATCCACCCCAACCCCCAGGTGCACACACAAATCCTAATGGGATGCCAGGCTTGTGAGGCCTGTTAATTACAAGGCCATAACTAACAATTAAAGATCTCTGTTGGATTTTTTTCTCTAGAACACACCCTCCTCCGTTCTTTCAATTAAAAACCTAATTATCTGTGTCAATTCCTTTCTGATGGACATTTCTTCTATTATGCAAAACCCTTCTAAAATCAATATAGCTTTCTCCAAGCAGTCAGTCCCCTGTCTCCAGCCCAACTCCAGACCTGGGAGAGTCAGACATGGAGAAAGGCCTAGGGACTGACCTGGAACCACACAGGAAGCGGATCCCTTGCATATTAGTTTTCCATTGCTCTTCTGAAATACCTGAAGTTGGGTACTTTGTAAAGAAAAGAGATTTGTTAGCTCATTGTTTAAGAGGCTAAACCTCTAAATAGCATGGCAGTGGTTCTGGCAAGGCTCCCCTGGTGACATGAATTAATGGTGGATGGCATCAAGGTGAGAGCTCATGCAAGAGGGAGAGATCACAGAGTGAGACAAAAAGCCAGAGAGAGAGATCAGGAAGGAGCTAGTCCTGCTCCTTCCCAACAACCCTCTCACAAGAACCTACAAGGGCTCCACAAAAAATACCTTAATCACTTCTAAGGATAGCACCCCCATAACATAAAGACCCCCCAGTAAGCCATATTTTTTAAAAGTCTCACCAGCCCTCATATCGCCACACTGGGGACCAAACTTCCCATTAGGAACCCTGGAACAGCACACCACCTTGGGAATCTCAGAGGTTCACTTCTAGCCCCAGCTGTCCTGGGGCGGTGATCGGGTAGTAGGTTCAGCAGGGCGCAGGTTTAGCCTAGTAGTAAGGCAGCAGACTGCCCACTTCAGGGACATAGTTCTTCCCTTCCTCCTTCCTCTGGCAGTCACCTCAGCCTAAATCTCATGCCTGGGAGAAATGTGAGTTGCTCAGAGTCACAAGCAAGGTGGCGGTATCAAGCCAGAGTGTACACGTGCCAGCATCATACTCCTTTCCCCGAATCCCCATTGTCCAGCCAGTATTCATGGTCATTTGGAGGCCTTGTCCTCCTGGCTGCTGGCCACTGACCTGTCCTTCCGAGCCCCTGCATCCCTGCCTCTCCCAAGGCCACGCTCTCTTGTGCAGCTGCTTCTGGCCCTGAGGATGTGGCCCTCTATGTGGGCCTCATTGCCGTGGCTGTGTGCCTCATCTTGCTGCTGCTGGTCCTCATCCTCGTTTATTGCCGAAAGAAGGAGGGGCTAGACTCAGATGTGGCCGACTCGTCCATACTCACCTCAGGTTTCCAGCCTGTCAGCATCAAGCCCAGCAAAGCAGGTGAGATGGCTCTGCCCCTCCGCTCTTGCCCAAGCCACTACACCAGTTACCACCCCCCAAGGAGGGGAAGCCCTTGGTGCCATTCCCTGAGCCTGTCTTTATCCCTGCAGACAATCCCCATCTGCTCACCATCCAGCCAGACCTCAGCACCACCACCACCACCTACCAGGGTAGTCTGTGTCCCCGGCAAGACGGGCCTAGCCCCAAGTTCCAGCTCACCAACGGGCACCTGCTCAGCCCTCTGGGTGGGGGTCGCCACACGCTACACCACAGCTCACCCACCTCGGAGGCCGAGGACTTCGTTTCCCGCCTCTCCACCCAAAACTACTTCCGCTCCCTGCCCCGTGGCACCAGCAACATGGCCTATGGGACCTTCAACTTCCTCGGGGGCCGGCTGATGATCCCTAATACAGGTAGGAGGGACCTGAGTGCCCCCGGCAGCCCTAGAGGCCTGACTAGCCTCTGCTTCCCACCTGGAGAATAAGAACAGCTCAGATGTTCCTCCTGGGCTCCTCATTCTCAACCTGGAGTGACAGAGTGAGGGATAGAGTTTCGGAGAAAATTCAGTTGGGCCTGGAAGTAGCATTGGCAGTGGGGCCATGGCCAGGGCTGTCCCTTCTGTTGCCTGTGGACATAAGACTGCTGTCCATTCATTTATGCAGACTGCCTACATGTGCTGGGCTCTGTGCTGGGACCTAGGCTCAGAGGTGGGGCAAGCACCAGCCCTAAGAGGCTTACAAATAAGCAGAGATGGCAGCAACAAATGCAGAACAGCACAGGCCAGACAGGGGGCCTCTTGGAGCCCCCACTGCACCCTGGCTTCCTCCACTATACTTCACAGTAATCCCTCCTACAAGGTCCCCAAAGCACCCTACTAGGGAATCCAGGGACACTCCTGCGGCCATCTTGGGAGAATCACTATAGCCACTAGTGAGGCTGCTTACTCCATCCTGAATTCTCTGTTCCCTCAGTTTAGATGGCCCAGTGAGCCCCTGGATTCCTTACCCCTCTCTGGCAGCTCCTGGTGCCTGAATTTAGGTGTTCCTGAGAGCTCACTCCCGATGCCCTTTCCTCCAGTGATCTCGCCCACTCCATGGCTTCAGTCACAGTGTCTGTGCCGATCCCTCCCACTCCTCCAGCCCCAGCCCACCATTCTCCTGGGTGCCAGAACTGCACACCCAGCTGCCTCCTGGGCACCTCCATCTGGATGTCTCACAGCACCTCAGATTCCTTATGCCTAAAACAGAACTGTCTCCCACCCTCCCTCAGTGCCGCCTCCTTTGCGGCTTTCCCCAGCTCACAGCACAATCTAGTTGCTCAAGCCAGAAAGCAGCTGGGGGTCACCTTGACCTGCTGCTCTTCCTCATTAGCCCCCTCAGCCCCATGCCTGCTTCAGTCACACAACAACTCCTGTGTGTTCTCCCTCCTCCATAGCTCTTACCTTCCCTTGCATTTTCATCTTTCCCCGATGTTTCTCCTGGCCCAAGCTGCCACACCCCTTATCTCACTCCCAGCCTGCAAACATTTATCCAATGAATCCAGAGTTGATTATGACCCTGCTCAAACCCCTCCTGGGGCTCCCTGCTGCTCCCTGCAGAGCCCATATGACGAGGCAGAGATGACAAGGCTGCTGTGGCCTCTTCCCTCCCACATGTTCTTCTCCTACATATGGTAACCACTTTAGACCCTCAGCACCCCCAACAAACCATGCTTCCGTTTGCACAAAGAGTGTCTTTGCCCCTTCCTCTGGCTTATCTGCTATTTTTTCTTTGAGTCCTGACCTGACAGCTCTTGCTCTGTGCCTCAGGTTCGCTCTGGACAGAGAATGACAATGAACACCTCATAGGAGTATTACAATGATGTGGTGAGGTAGTTCCTGTCAGCTCTAACAAAATGGCAGCAAACAATGGGTGCTCAGTGGCCACCAGCCCTCCATTTCCCTGGTAGAGCGGGGATGCTCCCTGTTGCACATCCTTTACTGCAGTTTACCTGTCTTTCTCCCCAGTGGGCTGAGCTTCATGAGAGCTGGTCCTTTGTTTCCGTAGCCTTACTGAATGTCCAGTATTAGTATTGTTGGAAGGAACACACAAGGGTGTGTGCCTCCCCCATAGAGAGCATTCACACCAGAATGTCTGGGATTGGCACTAACACCAGCCACACTAAGTACTAGAGGGCAGCGTGGGTTAGTGAAGGGAGCAATCACTGTAAATACGCCTTCACTGTCTCTGTCTCCCGGGTTCCAGTTTTCTGTAAGATATAGTCATGCATCACTTAATGATGGGAATGTGTGCTGAGAAATACGCCCTTAGGCAATTTCATCATTGTATGGACATCACAGAGCAGGAGTATGAAAACCTAGATAGCTATGATGTCACTAGGTGATATAATCTCATGGGACCACCATTGCAAATGTGGTTTGTCATTAATGGAAATGTTACGTAGAGCATGAGTGTCGTGACATTCCAGCTCAGCCCACCTCAGAGCTGCCCACTCTGGAGAGTATGTTTGCTTTTGAGATAAGCTCACAGAATGTCTGTTTCACTTTCCCCCTGTGCTGAGATGGGAGGTCCTTTCTGATACAGGGGCTCTCTGTCCTAGGTGGAGAAGTGAAGTGACTTCCAGGCCTCTGACCTTGCCATATCCTGTCCTAGTCCCTCCTATCTCAAGGCTCCTCTCTACAGATGTTCAGATACTGCTCCTACAAGACATTGGGGCAGAGGCACACACAGCAGCCAGACCTGGGAGGGTCCTTCTATGCCAGCACCCAGACCTAGGAGGGCTGCCAAAGCCCATGGGGTTGTTTAACTCAACTCTACTTGCAAGGACAGAGACAATGGTAGGAATGGCCAGGCCCTAGAGGGTGCTCGGGGAAATAGAGAAGGGAGAAGCTGGAGCAGGAGGGCAGTGGTTCCAGAATCTCTGAGTATGCAGCACAGCTGGGCTGGAGATGCTGCTGGAAAGACAGTAGAACCAGCAGTGAAGGCCTTTAGATGCTAAGGCAGGAAGTTGAACTTTTTTTTTTTGAGACAAGGTCTCACTATGCAGTTCAGGCTGGACTTGAACTTGCTATGTAGCCCAGGCTGGCACTGAACTCTCAGTGATCCTCCTGCCTTAGTCTCCTGAGTGCTGGGATTACAGGCGTGCACCATCACATCCGGCCAGGAAGTTGGACTTTATCATGAGCTAGGGAAGGTTTTAAGCAGGTTATGTCTTGGTCCAACCAGTGCCTTTTGGGTGACACAGAAGGTAGGGACAGCAGACCTGGTCCCTTCTGCCCAGAGTTTTCTGTGCCCAAGCTAACTATGCATGCTTTTCCCACATGGATTTCCTCAGCTGTTCCTGGACTCTGACTCAGCTTCATGCCTGTGTGAGTGGTTGGACAGTGTGGCAGTCCTTGCAGCCCCTGTGACCTTAAGCTAGGTTGGTGCTGGCCAGTCCCCAACATGAGACTTATGGAAGGGCAGACTAGTGTGGTGATGGGTGTTTACAAGCCAGTAAACCTGGGTCTCCTTCTCCTGTGTTACAGGAATCAGCCTTCTCATCCCCCCAGATGCCATCCCCCGCGGAAAGATTTACGAGATCTACCTCACCCTGCACAAGCCAGAGGATGTGAGGTGTGGGCTCGGGCCCTGCTGCTGGGGCTTGTAGGGTCCTGCCTGTGGCCTGTCACTGGGATGTCCCTTGCCCAGTCACTGTTGGACCTGGCTGGCTTGAGGGCGGGCAGGGGAAGAGCCCACCAGATCTTTAGCCTCTCACCCTGGGTCGACACTGCCCTGATCCCAAGCCCCTAGGACAAGCCACTGACACCTTTCTCTTTGCACCAATGTTTCCCCACTTGAGGTTGCCCCTAGCTGGCTGTCAGACCCTGCTGAGTCCCATCGTTAGCTGTGGGCCCCCTGGAGTCCTCCTCACCCGGCCAGTCATCCTTGCCATGGACCACTGTGGGGAGCCCAGCCCTGAAAGCTGGAGCCTGCGCCTCAAAAAACAGTCATGCGAGGGCAGCTGGGAGGTGAGTAGGGGACAGCCCTGAGCCTGCACACCTGAGAGCTGGCCTCAGAGTGGAATGTGGCTTCCCATGCACTCGGTCTGGACTCTCAGCAGCTATGTGGCTCTCTACCATGCCCCAACCCCTGCCGGGACTTGGGCTGCTTCTCAGAGTAGAGGGTGGCTGGAGGGCACCAAGGCTGGTGGAACTCACCCACTGGGTTCCACCTGCAGGATGTGCTGCACCTGGGTGAGGAGGCACCCTCCCACCTCTACTACTGTCAGCTCGAGGCCAGTGCCTGCTATGTCTTCACTGAGCAGCTGGGACGCTTTGCCCTGGTGGGAGAGGCTCTCAGTGTGGCCGCTGCCAAGCGCCTCAAGCTGCTTCTGTTTGCTCCCGTGGCCTGCACCTCCCTTGAGTACAACATCCGTGTCTACTGCCTGCATGACACCCATGATGCACTCAAGGTACCAGCAGCCCCCATCCCCCAGCCCTAGGCATGGAGGCCTCTTGCCTCAGGGGCAGTAGAGAGGGGTCCTCCTAGGCCCCAGGCTCTGCTGATGACCCAGGGCCCTGCAGGAGGTGGTACAGCTGGAGAAGCAACTGGGTGGACAGCTGATCCAGGAGCCTCGTGTTCTGCACTTCAAGGACAGTTACCACAACTTGCGCCTATCCATCCATGACGTGCCCAGCTCCCTGTGGAAGAGCAAGCTTCTTGTCAGCTACCAGGTGAGGGCCAGGCCCACCACCAGCTCCCAAAGGGCTGGAGCTGGGCACACCTGACATCTCTGCCGCCCTCCAGGAGATTCCCTTTTATCACATCTGGAATGGCACGCAGCAGTACCTGCACTGCACCTTCACCTTGGAGCGCGTCAGCCCCAGCACCAGTGACCTGGCCTGCAAGGTGTGGGTGTGGCAGGTGGAAGGTGATGGTCAGAGCTTCAACATCAACTTCAATATCACTAAGGTGGGCAGAAGGGCTATATGTTCCCACCACCAACCCCTCAGAAATATTCTACTCCCCTGACCAATTCTGCCTGCTTGCCGTCAGCCCCTCTCCCATCCTCAAACCACCCCCTTCTAGAAACCACTTGGCTCCTCCCTCCAAGTGTCCTGGGGTGGGAGGTGCAGATGCAAATGGGACTTGGGGAAGAGGGACCAAACAGGGTGTGGGACCAGGAGGAGGAGACAGGGCTGGTGGGAACCCTGAAGGGCTTCTCTGAGGCTGGTTTCGCACTGGTCCCAGAAGGATGAGCATGACTTTCATAGGCATCTGTGTGGGAAAGGGCATTTGTGGCAGCAGGAGCTGAGTGGGAAGGACAGAGGCCATGAGGAGAAGGCAGTGAGTATTCAATGGTCAGCGGGGGCCAACAGGCAGGACTGAGGTTGAGGGTGATGAGGGAGGGAAATGAGACCAGAGGGCCTCTCCCCTCACTGGCTGTGACTTTGGGCAGGTCGTGCATTTCTAAGCCTCAGGCTCAAAGAGTAGGGCCCTGACTCATGATGGTGGGGCTACCTGGGAAGCCCTAGTGCCCTGGTTATCCCCGGCTCTGGATTTGGTCTGGGAGCACCCCCAGCAGGAGAAAGCAATGGACAAATTTTCACAGGCACCTCCTCCCTGTCTCTCCCTACTAGGATACAAGATTTGCCGAGCTGCTGGCTCTGGAGAGTGAAGGGGGGGTCCCAGCCCTGGTGGGCCCCAGTGCCTTCAAGATCCCCTTCCTCATTCGGCAGAAGATCATTACCAGCCTGGATCCACCATGCAGCCGGGGTGCCGATTGGCGGACTCTAGCCCAGAAACTCCACCTAGACAGGTGGGTGGGAGATGGGAAGAGAGGGGCTGCAAAGGTCACCCACAGTCCATCTCAGGCAGGTGGGTTGGCTGGAGTGGACAGGGTGGATGGGAGACCCTGTGGGCCTGTGCCACATCCTCTAGCATCAGCAGTTAGTGCATTTGGTTGAGGGGAGGCCCTGTCGTGCTTGGCTAGGCTGGGAGACAGAAGGTGGCAGGCTGGGGTGAGGCCAGGCCACTGACAGGCTCCCTTCTTTTCACAGCCATCTCAGCTTCTTTGCCTCCAAGCCCAGCCCCACAGCCATGATCCTCAACCTGTGGGAGGCACGACACTTCCCCAATGGCAACCTCAGCCAGCTGGCGGCAGCGGTGGCTGGACTGGGCCAGCCAGAAGCTGGCCTCTTCACAGTGTCAGAGGCCGAGTGCTGAGGCCAGCCAGGCCCAAAACACCTACACTCTCACCAGCTTTGGCACCCGCCAGGGACAGGCAGAAGCCGGACAGGGGCCCTACCCCACACTGGGGAGAGCTGCTTGGACAGGCCCCCTCCTGGCCAATGTTGTCCCTTAAAGCTGGTCCTTCAGACCCTGCCTGAACTCCAACTCCTCCATGGCCTGCCTGGCCAGGCAGGCACAGCCACCTGCTCACACTCGTCCCAGCCCTAGGTCCCTGGGTGGACAGTGCCTGGAGCCTGGGCTGGGCCCAGCCCACCTGTGTGTGTATATGTGCGTGTGATGCTACCTCTCCTCCTGCCCTCTCCAGGGGCCCCGCATATACACGGCATGCACGCACACGCTGGGTTCGGACATGGCCCCAGACCTCCTGCCTGAGCTGGGCCTTATGCAAACATTTCTGTGCCTGCTGGGGAGGGGCATATCTGAGGAGCGTGGCTCCAGACCTGCGGGACCAAGGGTCCAGCCAGAGAGGGGGCTGCCCCTGGATTCAGGCACACAACCACCACACAGGCATGTGCCCACGCATGCCTCGTGCGTTCATCTCACACACACCCCCTCCTGGGTCATGCAGACCCACTAACACCACACACATCTCATGCTGTACACCCAGAGGCTGCTCACGTCTCTCACGCCCGGTGTTGGTACACATCTGCCTCTCACATGCTGCCCTCTTCTACCCACCCGGGGACACCCAATGGCTCCTCCCTGATCCTACCTTCCTGTCCCCAGCCTCGAGGTGTCCTGCCTGGCGGGGCGTGTGAATATGCAATGGGAGTCCCGGGCTGTACAATGGCGAGTGTGTGTGCCATGGCGTGCCCATTCCTGGGGCTGGCCGGTGCCCCTGCATGGGGCCTGTCGTGTGAAGCTTGTGTCCTGACTCTGTCTTAAGTGCTTTCGTGCACTTACACTTGGCCTTATGTACACAGCCTTGCCCAGCCGCCGGGGCACGTAGGGATTTTAGCGGACGTGAATGTAAATAAATTATATATATATATTGCTAACCAGTGTGCTGCTTCTCTTGGGGAAATCCAAGGGGATTAGGGCAAGTGTTATAGAGGGGTCACACACAAGATGTTCTGGGAGTGTGGCTGAGTCTGGCTGACAGACAGGCTGTGCCCAGTCCTGGTCCAGCAAGGCTGAGAATGAGTTACCATGGTTCCTGGAGATTTCCTCAGACATGGGTCATCCGAGCAAGGCGACAGGCAACAGCAGTGACCAAAGCTGCACCTTTTCCAGACCCATCTTCTGACTGCAAGAAGGTGACCACACAGCGAGGGGCCAGGTCCCGTACTGTGGCAGCCACAAGACTGGCAAAGCTGTGAGGAAGAGGGGCTAAGGTTAGCCCACGTCACCAGCACTCCACCTTGCCCCACCTGGCCATCCTTCCCTGCCATGTTTCCCTTCATCCAGACTCACTGAGGGTGCACCTTGTAGAGTGTCCCATCCACCCCCACAGACACCATCAGCTCCTCCAGGCCCCGGTTCTCCCGGATCTTCTCTACCACAGCAGCTACACCTGCCCCGCAGAGTTGGGCAGCCCGCCGGGACACTGCCTGGCACACCTCTAAGACCATCAGGGCATCGTCCGAGGTCAGGGGCAGCCCCAGATCCTCCAGGATGGCTCGGACTTGCCTCAGAGCTAGGCTGTCACTAGGGGCCAGGAAAGAACAGAACACAGAAAGACATGGTACTGTATTAGCTCCCCCCACACCCCACTTTCAATACTCCTTCCACTTTGTCCTCCAGACTGGAGGTCTAGAGGTCCCACATACCAGCAGCCAGTATTCCCCCAGTGGACAGACTCCTTTGGGAGGTGAGGAGGCAATTCAGGCCTCAGGTACCTTTCAATCTCAGAGAGAAACTTGGTCTTGAAGATGTCCCTGGTCTGAAGGCGCTGGGTCTGCTGGCCCTGGAAGAGAACTCCAAGACTGGTCAAATGTAGGAGGATGTGGCGGACAATCTCTCCCAGGTACATGCCACTGATCATCTTCTCAAACCTACAAGACAATGTGTGTATGTGTTTGCCTGGGGCAAAACCCTACCAGCTACCATCAGCAGTGCCAGCCACTGCCAGTCAGCCCTGCCCAGACCCAGGCCTCACCTCTGCTTGCCAGGATTGATGGATGCCTGGTCCACACTCACATCAAAACAGGTGCTGAGCATGGCCAAAGAGCCATCATCCCCAAAGGCACCCCACTCCATGTTGATGCACATGTGGCCTGAGTCCCCAGCCACATCTGCCACATTCCGCAGCTCCTCCATATAGCAGGCATTGGTGCCAGTTCCTGCAGAGGCCAGACAAGGTGGATTCATTTACTGATACAGACAAGGCCTCTCTGAGCATTTACTACACCAAAATGATAAAATTTAGGATCCCTACTTCCTCCTGCATTCAATACCTATCCCCTGTCCCATGCCTTCCTCCTTCTGGAAGTCCTTAGTGCAGACTCTGCTGGCACCAAGGCCTTGGGGCCTCCATGACTTCCCCTACCAGCACCAGCACCAGTGCATCTACCTTGCTACCCTAAAACACTCCAACAATACCCATCAGACGTGTGACTGCCCTGGGAGATGTGTGACAGCCCCTCTATCTGTTGGTAAAAGGCCAAAGCTCTCTAGACTTCAGTCAAACTAACTGCTAGTAGGTCAGTTGCTGGGGACAGAAATCCAACACAAGGAACCTGATCTAGCCAAAGTTAGTCAATATGAACTCTAGTAGATGCCAAAGGACAGCATCATGGTAGCCCCAGAGCACAAAGTGGGTCTGGCTGCCTACAAGTCAGAAAAGCTATAGACAAGAAGTAATGTTTGAGTTGTGCTTCGAAGCCAAGAGGTACAAAGAGAAGAAAAAGGCATTTCAGGCAGGAGGGATTTCCTCCCTCTGTCTATATATTTCCAGCTTTGGGCAGGTGGATTCTTTGCTGGCCCCACCTGAATTCCTCTGTTCAGTAGTTTATTCACACAGCAACATGGATATGCCTTTCCCAAGCACCTACCCATGTCAGGCCCTGTGTTCAGAAATTCCCATCCATGGGAGGCCACCATGTACCTTATCCTCTAAGAGACCAGTCCCCAAGAAGCCTGAAAGCCCTTTTCCAACACCTAGTCAAATCCTTTCCGTCAAAGCTTTCATTTGAAGCCCTACTTTCTTGAAGCCTTTCTGATTTTGGCCTTGTTCCTATTTGTATGTGGAGTCAGTCAACTCTTTTTGACCACCGTGGACTGTTCTGGGCTCAGACTCTGCTGGGTGATCAGTTCTGAGAAGGCAGATTTCCCCTTCTTTTATGTTTGCCACATGGACAAACTGAGGCTCAGAAAGATTCAATGACTATGAATCTGTAGCTGAGTTGGATTAAGGAGCCCAGTCCCAGACTCCTAACTCAACTTAGTGTTCCTGGCCCTATCGGATCAGACAAGAATAATCCCACATTCCCAAGGCCAAAGGAACACCCAACCTGAGGAATCAATAGGAGGCAGCAAATTATCAGGAAGTAGGTCATGAAAGAGCAGGGCCCTCCTCACCAACAATGAGGCCTATCTCGCAACGGGGATCCTCATAGCCACAGGACATCATGGTCCCGACTGTGTCATTGACAATAGCAACCACATTCAGCTCCACTGCCTGCACACAAAAGGATGCTGCTAGTTGCTGGGCAACGGAAGTTGTCACGGCAACCAGCACTGGACCCAGAGGTCTCTATTGTAGAGGGCCCCCCTTCCAGGAAGCAGAAGACCCTTTGGTCCCCTCAAGACCTGCCACAGCCCCAGAGTATCCCTGGTGGCAGGCTCCTACCTGTCTACGCCTGATGGCTTCCCGCAATAGATACACAATGTCTTGGCCCTCACAGCCTGATGCATTGAAACCCTTAGTCCAGTTCAGGAGGATGCCCTGGATGAGACCAAGAGGGAACAGAAAGTTAGATATTCCCTTCAAAACTCACTTTGCCTCCCCAAAGCCTACATCCCACTGGAAGCATATGATTTTTGCCCTCCCAAGCAAGATTCCTTGCCCGCTTGCCCTATAGTCAAAGGCCTTGGCTTCTGCCCCCTCCCAACTCCCCAGGAGATTTTCAGTGTGAAGAAACCTATTAATAATGATTCGACCTATGTCTTCCATTATTAGTTCCAGGATGCTCAGATGGTCTGAGGGTCTGACCATTTTAAGACATTTGCCCAGAAGGAATGGCCTTTCTTAATTGGGTTAGGAATGAACAGACCTGGCAAAGTTAGTGTTGTATGTAAGAAAGACGAAGACAGAGAAAGCTCAAAGGCCCAGATGCCAGCAGAACCCACTCTTTCTGAGAGGAATTGCAAGAATCGCTTGAAAGGAAGAAGGCAAGGATGGAGCCATGTCAATGCAAAATTCACTCCTTTGTTCCAGATACGGGTGAAAGACAAATGGAAAACAAGACATCTGTACAGGATGGGCAGGGGCAAAGCAGACACAGTTTTACTATGAGCAATTGGACTTAGATTAGTGACAGGGGGCTTGACTGCACCTGAAAAGGACTGTCCTTTTTTTACTGTGCTTTTCTGAGTAGGCAGGGCGGACTGGATTTAGACTACAGCCATCAGGGGGAAATGACTACTCTGTCCAAGGCAAAAGCACCAAGAGGGGATCTGAAAATCTTTGGAGAAGATTTTTTTTTTTTTTTCCCGGTACTGAGGATTGAACCTAGAGCCTTTGCGCTGAGCTACACTCCCAGGCCTCTTTTTATTTTTTACTTTGAGACGGGTCTTGCTGAGTCACTATGTTACCCAGGCTGGAAGCAAACTTGCAATTCGACTGCCTCAGCCTCCCAGAGTGCTGGAATTATAGCCGTGTGCTACCACCCCTGTCTGTTTTTGTTTTATTTTTTTGAGACAGAGGTCTCATAGTGCTGCCCATGTTGACCTCAAATTCCTGGGCTCTAGTAATCCTTCTGATTCAGTCCCCAAATGAGAAGAACGCTTGAGAGGGACCAGATGATGACTAATAGCAAAATTTCTCTGCTCCCAGATGAGACAGACTCTCTGGTCTGGGGACAGGGAAGCAGAGCAGAAATCAAACCCAGATCCAGGTTTTTAATAGCTTCCTGAGAAAGGTGTTCTGCGCCCTCCTTCCTGGGCTAAACTCCCCTGAAGTGGGGGTGAAGAGGGAGACAGAAGGAATCTGAGCAATTGAGAGCAGAGGAGGCCACTGCCCTCCTTCCCCAGGTAAAGCCCAGGGAGGTATCAAGATGGGAGATGATTGGCAGTGGAGGGCACCCAGAGAGCTAGGGCCTGGGCATGTCCCTGATTTGCTCCTTTGTCTGCACAGAAAGGATGCTGTGGAGCTGAGTTTCCACACTGCTCCCTACACTGATTAACATTAAACTTTTACCCCTCAAAAGAATGGAGAGTCTCCAAGTGCAGTGGCACACACCTGTAATCCCAACACTCTGGAAGGCTGAGGAAGGAGAATTGCAAGTTTGAGCACAGCCTGAACAACTTAGCAAGACCCTGTCTCAAAAAACAAAAAATGGAGGTGGGAGTGTAGCTCAGTGCAAAGGCCCTGGGTTCCATTCCCAGTATTTCCTCTGGGTTCTATCCCCAGTTTCCCCTGGGTATTGGCAGTGGAGGGGGCAGAATATAAGCTCAAAAGCTCAACAGAGGAATTAAATTTAGTTATAGACAGTTAATCAGACTGAGTTTATTGCATGCCTAGACCTGCACACTGAGTCACATCTCCTCCCCTCCTTTGTAAGGAATAATTGAAAGGAGCAAGCATGCTTAGCAGGGCAGACCAGCAGAGGGATGGACCACAGCGGAAGAAAATGGAAAGAGTGGAGTGTTGGAGAGAGGTCAGAAAGGAGCAGAGGGTGAAAACTGCACACATGGGCTGATGGTACAGGAGGTGGAGCTTCATTTCCCACAGGTGTCTAGGAATACAACAGACACCTACAAGAGAGGGCTCCTCAGCATGAGTGGCTCCTTTGCAGATGCTGGAGATGTTGATTCGGGAGCTTGGCCCATAGGCCTGGGAAGTACTGTTTCTTGACAGGCTTCAAGTGTGTGCATTGGGAAGTCTGTCATGTGTATTGAAGGACTTGCTGAGATATGTAATGAGTGGGAAAGTTGTGCCTGGATCTCTGCCAGTCACTCTGCCACCCTAGTTGGGTACCCAAAACTAAGCCAGTCACTGAGAAGGAAATAAACATAGCTTCATGCAGGATACCAGTGCCATAGCTGAACTGAGCAATCCTTCCGCTGATCAGCACTAATCTGGGCCTGTGCTGCTCCCAAATGCTGCAACCCTAACCATGGGCACATGATACTGGGGAGTCTGAGGCCGAGTACAGACCCAGCCCCGCAATGCTCCCCCACCGCCATCACTCAGCCCATTCCCTGGCCTTTTGCCCACACCATGAAGGATATGTGGGTGGAAGCCCCTCAGAGGGATGTGACTTTTCCTGATCCTCCTTCCCTTACCTGGTCCAGGCCAAGCTGCTTACATGGGAAGGAAAAAGTGAAACCCAGGGGGAGGCTCTGTCCCCTCAGGCCCTGCTTCTCCTGGAAGTCCACGATGCAGTCCACGATGTGGTCGAAAAGCTGCAGACCACAAGGGGACAAGTCAGGCAGTGGGCTCCACCCTGGCCCTTCCCCACCTCTGACATCAGGGCTCAAGAGGTGAGTACCTGCTGCCCAGACCCCTGAGCCACACACTCGGGGATGGAGTAGACCTGGTTGACGATCTGCACACCTCCTTCAGCCACACGCACCAGGAGGACCCGAAAGTTGGTGCCCCCAAGGTCCAAAGCCAGGAAGTCCCCTCGTTCTGTGGGGCAGAAACTCTCAATGCCAGGACAGAGCTGGTAGCTCCAGCTTCAGCACATGCTGTGATCCCCAGAGCGCATATCCTAGTCCTACACTCAGGCTAGGTCCTCACCACTGCCATCGGGTGTGGCCCGTACATATGTGGGTAGCATTCGGAGGGAAGAGGCCTCTCTTCGCAGCCCCTTGGCCATGGCCTCCCGCATCTGTGCCTGCACTGCTGCCAGTTGCTCACGGCTCAGCCGGAATGGTGCTAGGGTCTCCTCTAGCAGACGTCGTTGGTTGGCCAGGCGGGCAGCCACAGCCGTCACCATTGCCACACCTCGGCCACCTCCATCCATAGAAGGAATGAAGGAGACATCACATTCTGGGGCCAAGAGCTTCACTGTCTCCTGTAGGATGCAGCGGAACCTACAAAGAAATATACCAGGTGCACCAACGTGGCATCTGACCCCAAGCCCGGATTTCAAGTTCTACCAGTTTGTATCAATTCAGTCCTGAATCCGTTCTATGAAACAACCATACATCCCGTCCCTGCACGACCCCCTCCCAGGCACACACAAAAAGAAGCCTCTTTTCTCTCCTTGGATGTCTCCTGGTACCCCACAGCCCAGTGCAGCCCTTCCTGTGCTTGGGTACCATTTGTATCCACTGGCTTGTACACGTGATCTCAAAGTGCCCTCTGTGTATCGCAAACATACTCATGTTTATGGATCATGTTTTCACAGTACCTGGGGTGCTGTTCAAGCACTCGGCCTCCAGTGGCCACAGCGACCTGGAGTGCCTGCTGCTCTCGGCTGTGCTGGAGGCGGGACAGAACAGCGGCCAGGGCAGCAGCACAGAGCTGGGCAGCCCGGGAGCACACAGCTGCACAGATGCGCTGCACAAGCTCAGCATCTGAGGGCTCCGGGTTCAGGCCCAAGTCCTGCAGGATCCTGTGGGCACAGGCTGCCCCAGTGGTGGGACTGGGGGTAGGGGAGAGAGTGCGGGCTTGGGGCTCAGGTAGCCCAGGAGTTCCCCATCCCACCAAAGCCCACAGCCACCTCAGGGTCAGAGTATCCGCCCTTCTCCCACGCGGAGAATCCCCTTGTTTGAGCTGCTTGCTTCCCAGACTCACTCCTCCATCTCAGTCACATGTTCCAAGAGGATGCTGCCTTGGCTCAGCAAGGCAGGAGAGAGGTCACCACCAAAGAGGCCCCTGAACTGGACCAAGTGGGCCAGTACCAGCCGCACTAGTTCCCCCAGGTACAAGCCCCCAATCATCTTCTCAAACCTGCGGGTGGGAAGGATAGCTAAGCCCTGAGCCGCTCCACTTCCAGAAGTGCCCAGAGAGGAATCATCTTCTTCAAGATCCCGAGAACAGGTAGATGTTTGTCCACCACCACTCCCGACTTAGGTTAGATTCAGGGACCTCCTGGAGGGGCAATAGGACCCAGGGAAGGCAGGGTCAGCCATTCTCAACCCCTGAACTTTACCAAGAATAAGGGAGGGCCAAGAGTTGAAACTTTCAGGCCTTTCTTCTTTGAGCTTGGCCAGAGTCTTGCAGGAGGCAATCTAGAGACCCTCAGAGTGAGTGGGAGGGGCCTATGGGCCCGAGTGCAGGGGCAGCAGAGGGGTGGGTCAGAGCAGTGATAGAACCTAGAAGAGTCAAGTTCCCCCCACCAGGGCACCTCTGGGCACCAGGATTCAGGGATGCATCGTCCAGGGCATGATCAAAGGTGGTCAACACTGGCCCCAGGGCCTCATCATCATTGAAGGAGCCCCATTCAACACTGACGCAGGTGCGGCCCCGGTCCTCCTCCAGCACTGCCACATGCCGTGCCTCCTCCATGTAACACGCATTGGTGCCAGTGTCTAGTAGGAACGACGCCCATCAGGGCCTGCCTGCTGGGCAGCCATATCCCCACTGCTCATCACAAACAGCCAATGGCTCACCTACAACAAGCCCGATTTCACATGGCCCAATGCCTGGCTCACAGCCCATCATCGTGCCCACTGTGTCATTCACCACAGCAACCACGTCAACGCTGTAGGTCTGGCAATGGAGAGGGCAGGGGTTAGGGCCCGTCGGGGTGGTCAAAGTGGGGAACTGGGTAATGGGCTGGCCTGGGGCCCCAGCTTTGATGGAGACATCCAGGATCAGTGAAACACATGTCTGCATGCTTCACACATTAACTCCTGTCCTCCCATCCCACCCTAACTTCTCCCTCCACCAACTCAGGGCCACAGGACACTACCCACTTAGCCTCCAGTGCTCCTCACAGAAACAGGAGGAGGGTCACACACTGAATACCACCTGAAAGATTGCTCCTCCCTTGCCTCACCCACATCCTGACCTGGCTCCCCAAGCTATTTCTCCCACCCTGACCTCTAGCCCTGCATGGGGCACCCCGAGGTTAGTCAAACAGATATCTGCCTTTCTCCAGTATGCAGACTTTGGCAGATGCCCTTCTCCGGGACTAGATCTTCCTCGGCAGGCTCAGCTTGAGCACCAGGCAAACTGCTCCTTTAAGTCCTGCTCCCCAATCCCTGTGCTGCCAGAGTCATCCAAACACAGGTACACTGTCTTATTAGAATGTTTTCTCCCATTAGACTGTGAGGATAGAGTCCTTAAGGACAGAGGCAAAGCTTTTTCAAGTTTGTTTTCCTCTCCCACAGTGCTGAACATTTGAGTCTTCTTAGCCTCAGTTTCTTTGCCTATAAAATGGGAATGGTAGCAATAATTACCTAAGGGTTAAAATGGATAATGACTATGAAAAGGAGAGAAAAGCAGGACTTGACAGCAGCACAGGCACAGCCTACGGGGATCAAGCCCAGGCCAGCAAGGGCAACCCTCCCACCACCCATACTTCCCCACTCACCCCCTGCCTCCGAATGGCATCTCTCAGCAATTGGACCACATCCTGGCCTTCTACACCACTGCACCTGAAACCTTTGGTCCAGGAAATGAGGGTGCTCTGGAGGCAAAAAAAAACTGGGTTACTCCTCCAAAGGCCTTCATGGGGTGGCATTCCCTCTCCACCCACTGTCCCCCTCCATCTCACCCTGTCCAGGCCTGTCTGATGACAAGGGAAGGAGAAGCTAAACCCAAGCTGCAGTTGCTGATCGCCCACAGAATGTACATCCAGGAATTCAAACAGGCAGCAAGCAGCAAAATCAAACAGCTGTGGAACGATGAGTTGCTTAGCCCTGCCCACCAGTCCCTGCCACCAAGCCCGGCCCCAGGACCCGAAATCTGGGCAGTGAACGCTCACCTGCTCGCCAGTGCCCTGTACTACCTCCTGGGGGATCACAAACTCCTGGCTCTTGGGCTCCACTCTGTGCCCCTTGATGCCCGTCAGAGTCACCCACAAGACACGCAGTGAAGCTCCTGAAGCCCCCAGCTCCAGCACCACAAAGTTTCCTTGCTCTAGGGGCAAGCAGGTCATTGAAAGGTATGCAGCTGGCAAGACCAGCACTCTCTGCCTCCCAGAAAAATTCCTAAGGCCTACAGAATCTAGTTAAAGGGACCTTAGAGATGGGGGACAAGGATAAGATCAGTGCCCTTTTCCAAGCCTCATCGCCCATCTTACTCTGTGCTACCCACCATTGCCGTACGGGATAGACCCCACATATGTAGGCAGCATCCGGACACCAGGGGTAGGGCTGGCCTCTCCCCTCAGGGCCTGCTCCATGGAGCCCAGGAGGCTGCCTTGGATATTCTGCAGCTGTGACCTTGTCACCTTGAATTGCTGCAGGCACTCCTGTACCTGGGGAAAAACAAGCCAATATCTGGAAGGGAGCCTATTGGACTAGTCATATCTCCCAATAGAGCAGAGGGGTGCCACACCCAGCTCACGCCCTCCTTCCCAGGCCCTCAACTTCCCAGCTATCTAGAGCTCTCCCTGACACCTGCCTAGCCCACTCCTTCCTCTTCGCACACCCGGACTCTCTTGCCACTCACAGCCTGGAACTTGCTCCTATATTTTCAGAAGGTGCTGTTCAGGAGAGAGAAGTCATCATATTCCTCTTCCTGTTCCATGTCTTGATGGCTTTTTCTCTACCCCTGCCCCTCCACTTCTTTGAATTCAGTGTTTGGCAAGGCTTCTCTCCTGTCACTATGACTGATTGCTCTCCAGCTCCCCAGTAACCAGGGCAAAAAGCTTCTCAATGAGTTGTTGTTGAATGAACAAATGTGTGAACAAATTTCAAGTGTTTGTCTCTCTAACCCACTCTCAAATTCAAGGCTGAACAAGCCCAGCACAGGAGAGTTTGGAAAGGACATGGCAGACAGTCTTTCCTTCAGCTGGTCACACATTGACCAAGCTCCTACCACACGCCCAGCACTATTCTAAGTACCATAACTGAGTTCTGCTCTTGTAAAGCTCTGATTCCAGTGTGGAAGACAGAAAATAAGCAAATGAACATATAATATGATCTGGTAATAAAGGTAACTATAAAAAGGAGGGGGGATTAGAAATTAGAAATGGATCAAGGGAGAAAGAGCTACCTTTAGACATGAATCCAGAAAGGCCTCTCTGAGGAGGTGACCTAAATGAAAGAAGGGAACAAACTATCTGGGAGTAGCGCATAAAGGTATTTTTTCTGGGGCAAGAGGATGGATTTGGAGGAAGACTGGACTGTAAGTGGATTAGGAATGCAAGGGAGGGCTGAGAAGGTGGGGAAAGACAGAGGATGTGACTGTCCAGATTCTTACTCCACCAGAAGACCAGGTGCTAACAAGCCCTGTGGACCTCACCTCTGTGTGCGGAAACCTCCCCTGGACATCCCCCTTGCCCATCTGACAAAGCCCCAACAACCTCCCTAAATTCATTGGAAAGTCATAACCCAGCAACTCCATAGTCCCCTGGCTTCGATTTTCCAAAAGCCTATCTCCTGTCACCTAGGAATTCGATTCCAATGACCCGCTGCCCAAACTGGACCCATATCTGTGAAACAATAACCCAGGCACCTGGAAAATAAGGCCCCTCCAAGGAAGAGAGGCTGCCCACTGAGGGAGATGAGGAGGACTTGGTCTCATCTCCTACATTAGGAAAATATTAGAGGCACATAATCCTAACAGGAGTACCAGACGTTCCATTATGCGGTTGCACAGCAACAGATGTTTCCAGCCACTGTGCACACTAGGAGTGGTTATTCCTATGTTACAAATGAGGAAACTGAGGTTTACAGAAAGCAAGTCGTTGCCTAGTTCAAGGAGCTATGAAGGAGCATGGCATGGATTATGAACCCAGATCGGTCTGATGCAGATGTTTCCACATCAATGTGAATGAGCCTTGTAAAAACTAGCGATCTTCCCTGAAAAGAACCCAAGGCTGATGAAAATTGCAAGAGAGAAACCCCAGAAAACATGGCAAGAGAAAATTTACATCAAAATCCTCACCCTGGCGGCTGGGGATTTAGCTCAGTGGTTAGAGTGCTTGCCTCACAAGCTCAAGGCCCTAAGTTTGATCCCCAGCACCAAAAAAAAAAAAAAAAAAAAAAATCTTCATCCTGCCCCTTTCTGGCTCTGTGATCCTGGGAAAGTCACACCTCTTTCTAAACCTCGGTCACCTCTTAAGCAAAACTGAGAACATTATACTATTCAGAAGTCTCTCAAGGCCAGGGACCCAGTCTTGTTTGTAGCCCCCAGGGTCACTGTGAGCAGTTGGCTTCAGGATGTGAAAGTATAAAGAAAGCACTGTTCAGATGGGAGGGGTGTGTTAGTATTGCTTAAAGAAAATAACTGAGTGACACAAAAGTTGATGGTTTGGAAAAACTGATGTTTTTCTTCCTTGTCTCCTGACTACAAGAGGTTCAAGAGGAGAGAACTAGGAAATGACCAAAGCCACAGGAAAGACAGAAGAATTTATCTGGCAGACTCTGGTAGGGTGCACACCAGCCAGGAAACTCTACTAGAACTTCCCTTTCCTTCCCTTGCAGGAAGAGTGGAGAGGCCTCAGCCAAGAGAGTGAGGAGAAAAACAGAGAGTGTGTGAAGTCCAATGTGGCTTCCATGCTGTCTTCTTTAATTAACTTGCTACGTCAGTCAGTCTGGACCCTTTACTTCACCTCTCTGAGCAAGTTACCCCTTCTGTTGGGGGGTCAATAACTGTGCCCATCTCAAAGATGCCATGAAGACTGAAGAGACAGTAGATGTAGAGCAATGGAATAGTGTCTGATACAAAGGAAGTATATGATGAAATGCAGGGGTTTCTTCAGATCATGAGGTACAATTTGCCTAGAGAGGTCTGATTCTGCACCCTCTCTAATGAAAAAAAGAATTGGGGAGAAGATCTGGGAAGAGACTACAAGATGGGGCTGGACACTGACAACATGTGATTAATCTTTCTTTCAACCGAAAGCTGTGGGAAAGGAGCCTGTGGGGTGCTGAGTTGGTGTGCAAGACCACAAAAAACTTGGCATCCCTGTGAGGTCTTCCAAAGCCAAAGGAAATTTTTTTTTTTAATGTTGGAGAAAGAGGATCACTAAGTTGCCCAAGTTGACCTGGATCCTCCTGCTTCAGCTTCCTGAGTACTGGGATTATAGGCATGTGCCCACACCTAGCTGAAAGGGAATTCTTTAAACCACAGGTGTACACAATGGAGATAGCAGAGCAAATTCAACATCTGTGCAAGACGAGAGATGGGCAAGAAGTGAGAAGGGAGATGATGGCGGGCCCTAGAACGAGCCTCACAGGGCAGTTATTGCTCATTCCCGGGGCCCAGCTATGGTTGGACACAGAGGTAATGTTTACAGTAGGGTCCAGGGCACAGGTTGGGCAAGAGGAGCATGAAATGCCGTGAAGTACTGTGCCCCGATGGCTAGACAAGCCTAGTGAGCCGATGTCAGAGTGAGCCAGAAACTACAGAGAATGAAGGATTAGGGAACCCCTTCACAAGAGTCTCCCCTCTGTGCAGGCCTTTTATCTCCGTGAGTCTATCTAATCCTCCCAGGGGTGAGGAGCATTCAACTGTGTTTTCCTCCATTTTACTTATGAGGAAACAGAGACCAAGATATCTGAAATGACTTACACAAGCATTTCCTGCTTGAGGGTGTGGTAAGCAAGGCCTTCTAAATCTTGGTCAAGATGATGGGAAGAAAAAAGAAACTCACTTCTCAGCAAACTTTGGCTATGTTGTCTACACTACATAACTTTCAACACAAGCTCACCACTACACTCCTCTCTGGGTGCCTGACCACGGTGGCTATGTGAGGAGAGAGACATGCCCAGGAGGAACTGAAGATGTGGGAAAGTGGCTCAAGAACACAGCTTTTTGCAGTAAACCCTAGGAAGGCTCATTCTGGACACACCAACCCCTCAGGACAGGGCTGGCACCTGTGCTGGCAGGTAGAAAAAGCTGACATACCTCAGCTTCAGCTCCAGCTCCTGTCATGCCTTAAACCCAAGTGGCTTCACCTTTCTAAGCCCCTGAGCTAATCCCCACCTTCCAGTTGTTTGGAACCTGAAAAGTATTAGATGAGAGAGGAACAGCTCAGTAAACTGGAAAGAGGCTGTGCAAGTGTGAACCCTGGGACAACAGCATCTCCAGTCATCCTACCCTTGGCAGCCTTGAATAAAACACAAAACTGGCCCGGAGCTGTGCTTACCACCTCTGAACTGTCTGAGGGCTGGAGTAAACCCTTCTGGGGACAGCCTGGGGCTCCTTCCCCAGGCTGCAACCCGGCAGGCTCAGTGGAGTCCATGTGATTCCACAATGCAGTCTGGCCACCTGTGGGAGAAAAGGGACAGCCAGGGTCAGCCACTTAACCTATAGGCCCTTAGAGGCTGTTATACAGACCCTCGAATTCCTTCCTTCTGAAGGGGACCAAGAAATGGGCAGAATTTAGAACCTCTGATCGTCAGAGATCCTTTAGTAACTGACCAGAAGCATGTATAATGAGAGAGGCCTGGGAAGGCTAATTTCAAGTTCAAATGGCATTCATTCATCTGTCAATCATTCATTCACACTCATTAGTTCCTGATGCCTAACGTGCTGGATGCTGGGCTATATATGAATCAGACACAGGCCCTATCCTTAGGGACCTCACAGCCTTACCAACAATTGTAGCAGGTCTGGCACGGGCAGAGATAGAAGTGGACACATGTAGTGGATAAATATCTGCTGTGGCTGGGAGGCCAGGGGGTGAGGCTGAAAGGTATGAGGTAAGAAGGGAGTAAAAATCAGTCACAGAAGCAGGTAAGCTGGCCTATAAGCAGCCTGTTAGGGTTAAGGTATGTAAATTTCATCCTGAGGATGACAGGGAGATATGGAAAGGGTCTATGCTTTGGAAATCAAAACTGCTTTGGGAAGAGATTCCACTGAAGGCATGAATTTGGACGAGTCACTTATGATTTTGAATTTCATCTTCATCATCTGTAAAGCAGGAGGAAATAATATCTACCCTCACCAGGCTGTCAGGAACACTAAACAGACTAAAGCCTGGGGAGATGCTTTATGAAATGCAATGCTCAGCTCATGGGTTTTGCAGAGTGCAATGATGCAGAAAGGAAAAAGCTCTGTGCTCAGGGCCCAGGCTCAGCTCCCACAAGGCAGCTGCACCAGGTCTCTTGACTTCAAGGCCTCATTTTCTTCATCTGTAAAATGGAATGTGTGGGGCAAATGAGATAATGAGAGCAAAAGAACCTTGCTCAGAGTGCATGTTCAGATTTTTTAGTCAAATCTGAATTGAAACTCTAAGGGCTGGCCTAGCAAGCGCAAGGCCCTAAGTTGGATCCCCAGCACCAAAAAAAAAAAAAAAAAAAGAAAGAAAAAATTCCTCCAAATCCCAACCACATTGACTGCAAGCTCCATCTCCTGCCTTCCAGCCCTGGTTCAAGTTGTTCCCAAGTCTGAAAGGGTATTCTCACTAAACTTCTAATGTCTGAGTCACTTCTGTATCTTTGATGCCAGTATGGTGTTGAGCATAAGTATGTACTAATACAGTCTGTAAAACTGGAAGCGGGAGAAGAGGTATTTATTTGGTAAACCAACAAATTAATTTCTGATAAATCTCCCCCCAGATCACCTGTAACTAAAATCAGTTTCCAGATCTATCAAATGGGAATGTGTAATGTTCATTCTGTAAATGGCACAGTCTGTTTCAAGGATAAAATGAAACAAGGCAATTACCTGTGAAAAGGGCTAAGGGGTACATACATGGCCCTCTCCATTCAAGGACCAGCTAGCTCATTCATTCACTCACTAACTCACTCACTCATCCCTTCAGCCATTCAGTATTTAGCACATGCCAGACTATGAAGTTTTCCCTAAGTAACCCCAGCATTTAAACTCTAGGTCAATCTTCAGGTCTGTTTCTTCCAGGTAAGAGCTACCGTGGGGAGGGACTTTTCCTTCATTGCTCCATCTCCAGAACCTAGACCAGAGTTTGCACACACTTGAACTAAGGACTTCCTTCTTGGTGTCCCTTAGCAGAACCAGCTACATGGAGTGAGCCTTTCTTCTGAAGAGCACCCCAGGGATCCCTGCTGAGGTTGGGTGGCTTAGCTGTTCTAGTTTCCATACCACAGGATTATATGCACACCCATGTTTATAGTGGCACAGTTTGTAATAGCTAAACCTTGGAAACAGCCCAAATGCCCTCAACCAATGAATAGATAAAGAAGATGTGGTGTTTTTTTTAATACAAGAGTTCTACTCTGCCATAAAGAAGGATAAGCTTGAGATGTTTCTAGATAAATGTATATATCTTGAGACCATACTCTTAAGTGAAATAAATCAGACCATGTTTAAATACTGCACTGTTTCTCTGGTGTGAGAAATGGAAGTGTAAATAAGGACTAAAATGTATTATATTGGGAAAGGGAAGAAACTGTTCAAATGAGAAAGGGGACAACGGAGGGAGGGGGAAAAGGAACGAAGGACAAGAGAAAAAATAATAGAAGGGAAAGAAATGGAAAGTTGTTCTAGCTTCCATTTCCTCTGGTGTGGGCAAACAGGAAAGGTAAGGACAAGAGGGCTGGGGATGAAGCCGGCAAAAACTAGACAGAGGAAGCACTTACCTGGGAAATGCAGTAGTTATCCACTCTCCTCAGGTCTGAGCTCTTCTCTCTCAATATGAAGTACTACAATGACACTATACTGGTTGGTACCGGTACCGAAAGAGAAACTCAGGGAGGGGTGACCTGCGTTATAATATCCCCAAGCCCCACCCTCTTCCTCAGCCACTGTTTACCACCCACCCACTAATTCTTGAGGATGCACTTCCTACTAAGTCTGCTCTAAGAGGAGCCTGGAGTAAGCAGAACCATGGTGTAAACTTAAGCAAGATAACCACAAAAAGACAGTCTTGAACTGGCTCAAGGAGCCCAGAACATCCTCTTTGCAATGCTGGGAGTTCTGTTCATTTTACAAACTCTTGAAGTCCAAGTTTTGAGGTGGGGCTCATTCCTGGAAAGAACCAGGAAGAGTCTAGTTTGGGAAATTTGCAGTGTAATAGAAAACTTTGCAAAATGTGCTAAGTACTAATGAGCAAGAAGCAATATGGGTCTGACTGTGCAGGAGTGGGCAGGGAAAGTTGAGGAAGCTGAGCCCTGTAGAACAGCATGCTGACAGAGAAGAGCATGGACACAGTCAAGGGTCATGCACACAGGGCAGGGTCAAACTACCAGGCTCACAGAGGATACAAGTACATGAGATACATGGTGGGAGAGGAGGTAAGAGCCAGACTGAGCTTTTAGTCTATAGGCCAAGTAGGGAGAGTAGGTTCACACTGGGACTTCTCTACTGGGAGGAAAGACTCTCAGGCTTCTCTGGAGCTACTAGTCACCAAACTGTCTTCCCATCGAATTAAGCCTCTTGAAAGCACAGAACCATTGTAGGAGACCAGGGACTCTGCAACCATCTTCCTTTCAGGCAAATTTGCGGGCACTTTCAAACCTCATCAGTAGTAACCCTACCATTAACCAGGTACAAGGCCTCCATTTGACACCAGGGTGGAGTCCAGGGACCACAGTTTCTGTATCAGCTCTGTCAGTATTTTAGGCCCGGAAACATAGCAGACATCAGCCCTGCTGCAGCTTCCTGGGTACCAATCAGACATGTAATAGGCCCTAAAAGACAGAGAAGTAAAGTATGGTACTGGGGAAAGCAGTGCTTGTCATCCACACCACAGCATCCTGCCTAGCCTAGTGGGTCTAGTCTCTCAACTTTTGTTTAGTTGGGGAAAACTGTGGAACTGAATACAAAAGGCCCAGCTTTGATTCAAGCTGACAGCAGCATCTGTACCCTCTGGAGCCACAGTGAGGATATGACCCTGACACACATTACCAGGATACCTTGTGACTGTTCCTGGAAGTGCTATATCCATCACCAGGAAGTGGGTATCCTGGCCCCCTAGTCACAGTGCCAGTAAAGGTCCGGCTCAAGATTGGTAAAGTGAGGAGGCTGGTTGGACTTGGAGGTCTCCAAAAACAAACAAAAAGCAAACAGGGATAGCCCTGGTTATAGCAGAGGCACAGGAGGTGCCAGCAGTAGTCAGGCAGACACCAGGTGGCCACTGACCAACAAGGGGAAGGACAATCCTGATACAGTTCCCTTGCAGCTTCTTATTGCAATCTTCAGCAGCCCAGGAAAACCTATGGACTGGAAAGAGGTATGCACAGTGGAGTAAGAGCACCACTGCTGGGCTAGGAGCCCAGGCCCTGCCTGCGGAGTGCACTCCTCCCTACCTACAGTGCCTGCAGCCAGGCACACAGGCCCTCAGTCAACTCACGGCCACGCCATGGCACACTTTGTACTCTGCTGGTGCCTCACAGCCCTCCTACATGCACTGTGCCGTTTGCAGTTTCTGTTTCGTATTTGTTCATGCTGATTTGTCAGAAATGACTCTCCCTTTGACCTCTCCAACTTCTTCACCTAATTTTCCCTCTATTAAATTACAGCTCAGTCATCAGTAACAGTAGGAAGCAATGTAACAGCTCCTCTAGGCCCTGATCCCAGCTGGGAGCCTGAATACTGATTCCTTAGTATCACTGCATTTACAAATTTATTAAAATCATGTATTTATGTGTTCATCTCATCCTCTGCACTGTGGGCTCCTAGATAATGTTTCTTATTCACCTTTGGAGCCTTGGGGCTAGTTCTAGACCCGATACAGAATAGTTATCAAGAAATTTTTGTTAAATTGGAGAGCACTACCACAACTCAATAGTCCAGGGCTTTTGAAATGGAAAGGAGGTAAATAAATTCTTCCTGCCTTCCTGGTACACATGGTTTCATCAGTCTTTATACTGAATGTCCATATTCTTCCATCTTCCCCTCCCAACACCCCCATCGATTTATTACGTGCCTTCTCCTCCCCTAAATTCCCACAGGCTAGTATCAACTTTGCATCAAAGCTGCCCTGCCTCGAAAGCCAAAATGAACCCATCCAAACCTAAAATTTCCATTGGAGTCATCAGTTTTGTGACTCAAGTGGAAGGCTGAAGGAGTATAGTACAGACAGCATCAGCTCAGACAGAACTGGGTTCAAATTCCATCCCATTTACCAGCTGTTTGACCAAATTCTTCATGTCTTTGAGCCTCCGTTGTTTTTTTTTTGTTTTTGTTTTGCTTTGTTTTTGGTGCTGGGGATTGAACTCAGGGTCTTGCACTTACTAGGCAAGCACTCTAACCACTGAGCTAAATCCCCAGCCCCATGTGTGCCTCCATTTTCAGTGTAGATTTGCTTCAGGTTGGATCCCCTAGAAGCAGATCTAACTTGAATACAAATATTTGGGGAGGATACAGGACAGGGCCAGGATTAGGATGATTCAATTTAGATGCCCAGGATGCAGAATCTTAAAAGAACCTTTCAGATTCATTCAAGTGCTAACCCTGAACTTAAATGAACCCAAAAATGAAGGTCCCTTACCTACTTCTGATGCTAACAGAGAAGTTAGATGCAAGGTAGCAGGGGAAAGAACCCAATAGAGTGTATATAACTGCTGGCACTATTGAGGTTCAATCCAACAGGAAATCCCTGAGAGGGGCATAGAATGTGCCTCAGCTATTCTACCCGAGGTGAAGAAGATGGGGTACTTATCCTCCAACTTCCATTCTCACTAGCCCCAGGGCACTACTTCCCTCTCACTTCCAGTGTGTGTGCCAACACAAGCCAATTCCTCAGGAAGTTACAGGTCCTGCAATAGGAGCAGGTGGATATGGAGAAGGTTGAATAGCCAAGTGAAGTCAGGCACAGCTTCTGCTGGAGGGGTATTATAAGGATGAAATGAAGTTAACACAGCTGTAACACCTAACAAAGAGAAGTCCCCATCTTTCTCCCAATTTATGGCAATACCTTGCAAAGTTCATGGGGTTTCCTAGCTCTCCACGAATCAACAATACCAGCAGCACACCTTCTAGGGGCTTCCACAGAGCTGTAAGTGTCCAGGTTCCAAGCTTTCTGTGGAAGTTCCACGGGGCTACAGGAGACACTTTTGACTGTTAACTCAGAGAATTATCTTCTCTTGCATCTGATACTCCACCTCTCTCTGGGCTTTCTATCCATCATTGCAGTCAGTGCTACTTATGACACACGAGACTAGCATCGTATCGGTAACAACTGCTGTCACTAACTCACCATCTTCTATGTGACAGATACTGTGCTACAGCCTTTCTACACATTGTTAGTCCTTAGACATCTATAAGACTGAGTAACTTCTATTGGACACAGTGCAGAGTTGAGTAGATCTGACATACTTTCTACTTCCTCTTCATTCTTTTGCTAATGCTCCTCCCCTAGGTCCATAGCATGGGGAGACTAAGACTGGACAAACAAGCAGCCCTTATCAAAAAATGGCTGGGGAGCTAGAAAGTAAGTGCTGTTCCCTTAACTCAGTATTAGCTAATAATTAAGCCTGTGGCTCCAGGTCTGACTGATCCATACCCTTGGCCACTGACTCGAGTTGTATAGAGACTGTTCAATTTTAAGCCAAATAATTCACCTTCTAGAGCAGCACTTTCCCTTATCTTTAGGCAGAGAGATAAACACATTGTTCATTGTTTATAGAGCTCTACCTCCAATAAATTGCTATTTAATAAGAAAGGAAATGAACCAGGGTTAAGCTGATGGGACATGTGATAAAACTACTTTTCCTTAGAAACAAAAACAGGAAAATAATATTAGAGTCAAAATATAGCATTTTCTGTGCAACTAAAGAGCACAGTATTGTGGCCTTAACTGCCATGGACAAAGAGTGGCTTTATTCATTCATCTGAGCCTTTGTTTCCTCATCTAAAAATTGGTTATAATACCTGCAAAGATAATTCATTACCTGGATTACAGTTGCTATCTTTTAAAAAGGCCACTACATATGTGATCCTGACTGCAGTATCGGTGTCAGCTAATAGCAAGACATGTATGGAAAAAACAGACAGTGAGCCTGGGATCCTACATCCTGGGCAGGACACAGAGTACCCTAAGGTCTGTGCTGGATCTTCCATCCTGTTATCTGTGAACTCCCCAGTCTAATACATACACTTCATTTTCCTTTTAAAAAAGGAATAGGTAACTTTAGACAAAACAAATCAGAAATTAGGATAATCTGAGTTGAGTGGCCATTTATGCTGGCCCAAGAGCCTTTCCTGTCAATAGCCAACCCCCACAGGCTTTCATTACATCTTCAAATCAGCTAGCTTTCTTAACACCCTTATTTGGTCATCTTCTTCAGTTAGTTACTTCTGCCATTTCACAGCCTCTCATCTTCAGAGTCTTACTATGCACTGAGGGCAGATCGCACAGGCAGCATGGTATAGGATGTGCACTACTCTGGTAAAGTTACTGAAATAGAAGTTGCTGTTATAGAGATAACCTTTGGCATAACGAGAACTGTGGTTTGAACAGACGACTATGCTTGGCATCCGCACTGGTTAATCTACAGTATTTTGAAAAAACATAATTACAGAGGAACTAATAACCAGACTGCTCATTTACAAGTCTTGCAAAGAATGGTAGGTCACATCTCTCAAAGGTCCTATGCTCTGGATGAAAATTCTTAATTGGTTGAGAACAACAAAATGAAGTGACAGGTCACTGAATGAAAGAAACAACAGTAAGTAGTGAGATTCAATGCCCCTGGTACCTTCCAGAATATCAGGAACAGTGAAGGGAGTAACCACATAGTGTTCAGAACTGTACACTATAGAGTAAGTGAATATAAGTGGTATGTCAAAGACTAGTAATGAAATTCCTTCAGAAACATGTAACTTATGAATCTGAGAACTTTCTCTATAATTAAAATATCCCACTCCAAATTTCACAACACACAGGGAAAAGAAAAATATTCATTAATTGAAATAAGATTTCATACAAACATAAATATATTTAAACTTTCTTTTAACTGTAAGTAAATTCAAACAGAATGTTACAAAACAGAATACTATACACTGTTGTCTGTATAGATCATAGAAAACATAAAAACCAGGATGATGAGTGGGTGATGGTGATGAAAACTGTAGGATCAAAACTTGTTCAACAATGAACTGGAGGGCACTACGACTTAATGAACATGGTCCACCCTTTTTTACTAAAAATGGTTTTGTCGATGTCTGGATCTGAATAGTCAGTATTTTCTCCTCCTTCCTCTGCTTGCTTTGGTCCGTGTCTGGCTATGTGGCTGGACGGTAAGTTGCTTTTTGAAGTCTACTAAGCAATCTGTAGCTTCTGAAATGGAAACAAAAGACTTGATGGGAGATTCACTTAAGTTGAGATGTATGAGGGAACTCTGCATCTCTCTGCTGCAGCCTTCCTCTTCCTCTGAGGGCAACCTAGAAGGGGAAAACCCAAGTTCAATATATACCTACTGAGCACCGAGTACATATATGCACTATACCAAGGCTTTACCATATCTTTATAATAATCTAATCACATAAGTACTACCATTTTGCTTTCACAGACAAAGATACTGGGTAAATCATATAACCTAAACCTGTACAGGCATTGAGAACATGAGGATTCAGACCCAAATTCTTGACCTGCCTAAAATCTAGGTCAGAAGATCAGGGTTGGATGGGGATGGAGGCAGAGAGAAGAAAGACATAGCTTCTGCTCTACTTGCTTTAACACCATGAGTGAATGGAGCTATCCATCCTAAAAGCACAGATATACAGGGGACAAGGAAAGAGGAAGTGGAGACAAAGGGAGTGGGAGGGACAGAGGAAGAGAGAAAACAATTAATAACCAGACTGCTCATTTACAAATTTCTAGGAAGAATGGCAGGACATCTCTCTCAAAGATCCTATGCTCTGGCTGAAAATGCTTAATTGACTGAGAATGTACCCAACCTAGGACCACAGCATGGGGAGAATAGACTGTGGAGAGAAAGGAAGACAGAGCGGAGGAGGGAGAGGAGAAGGAATTGTAAGGGAGAGGGAAAGGGAAGGAAGGAAGAGGGAAGAATAAGAGTGGGAGAGGGGAGGGTTAGAGTGGGAGAACAAGAGAGATATCTCCATTGTAACAGCTTTAAGTATAACACTACACACAGAACCCAGAACCAGTCCTACACTTCTTAGAACTGACAACGGCTACACTTCAGTGCATAGCCCCACTCACCTGAAGGTTCCTATTTCTGGAGACTTGGTCTTTATATCTGCATCTGTGACAGGAGAGAAAGAGTAATAACGGTAATTGCACCACGTTGTTCTGGTGCTTCCTGTGTCCTAGGCACTGCTTTCTATCAGGCCTATTCAAGTAGCTCAAATTTCCAGTCCTAGGACCAATGGAATGTGAGTACTAGCATCCAAAAGGTTCGGGTGTTATTGAGGTGAACATTTTTGAATGAAACACTTGTGAATAAATCTTCAAATCTGAACTTGAGCAGTAAGTAGTTGCCAAGGGAAATCTGCCACCTGCAGAAGTTCACAACCTGGTGATCTAGAGGTAGAAGGATTATGATTGGAGAGGTTGCCTCTTCATGGTTATCAGAAGGCACAACAGATTTGCTTGGCAGGAATGAACTATGAGAACTAGACAGTAAGCAAATCTCACTGGGCTCAAGCAAAGGCTCCCCATCCATACCCATTTGGTGAATTTTAACAATAGCAACTAATAACAACAGTAATAACAGCCACTAACATTTATCAAGAGCCTATTTATGCCAAGGAATAGCTTTAGAGCTTTACTAGATACAATCCTTGTGATCCGTAAAGTTGGCATTACTTACTGTCTGCAATGCAGCTGACCAATCCACTCTAATGCTATTTAAAAATAACAGGCACAAGGAGGAATTACTTCCTCCAACTTGTCAGGAGCATGTGCTGGGACACTAAAGTTAATACATAAGGAGGCACCAGGAGGAGGCAGTAATGTTTGTGTGTCTGCTCCTTTAGAAGGTCTGCTTGGGGATTGTATCATTCCCCTGTGATTTGGAAATGTTTTTTCCCCAATTCAACAGGCAATCCCAATCCCAGGCTTATAACGCCTGAAATAAAACACATGATGAATAAGGCAGGGTATGTCACCATCTTCCTGGGGGAGAGACGAGATGACCTAGATAAGTTTAAAAGCTGGCCGACTGGGCTGAAGGCAGACTTACATAATCCTACCAAAGAGGGATTAGTAGTGGGTATCTCCACTGGAAGACCTCAGACAGAAAGCTAGAAAATTCATAATGGGGTCCTCACCTATAGCCTTGTACTCAGACTGTTCCAAGAGACTGAGGAGCCGGCCTTCATTGTGGCCTTTTTCCTGTATCAGAAAAAAAAAGATGAAAAAGTTACTTCATAGCAGAGTCTAAAATATAACTGCCTTATGCCAGATCATACCTGTTTCCAGAAGAGAAAAGGTGTGGTAGCACAACTCTAGAAAGGTCTTTTAGTTTCTAATAAACAAAGGTGGGACCCCCTCCCTCCACAAAAAGCAAACAGTAATGCATATAATTATATCCCTATGCCAAGACTACAATCCAAGAATGGACAGCAGCATCAAGCCAAATCAATTCACCAAAATCATATCGAAGAACAGCAGCCTCTAATCTATGACAGATTTGGGGAGATTTAAAATAGAGAATAACAGTTCTGAGGTAGTTTCTACAGGCAGTGATGCAAGAATAAACTGGTTCTTTAGTACAAGTAAGCACTCACATTATAAATCCCAACTCCAAATCGTCACCTCAAAATCACCTCATATGTTGAGAGGTCCCTTTTTTCTGGCATGATAGAGAATGGTGTCCTCATCTTAGTGTGTGCAGTGATTGTTGTGTTAGTAATCCTAACATGAAGTTGCTGCTTTAGTTTTCATTTCTAAGTCAAGACTTGGTCTTCCTGTTTTCTAATCACAAGGCCCAGAAAGTACATCCATCTTCCCAGGGACCAGGGCCAGCACCCAGTAGTTTCCTGAAGGCTGGGAACACAAGGAATTCAATGGAACTGATCTCACATGTGTTTCTAGCAGTGGAGGTATGAATCTGATATCCTCTTCGGAAAGCAATTTGGCAGTAATTTCAAGATTTTAAAATATTTATATCCATTGGCCTAATAATTCTTCTTCAGGAAATTTATTCTAAGGAAATAATTGCTGGTACAAAATTGACTAATGTTTTAAACAGTCTTAAAGAAACATGGGGGGAAAAAACCTGTGTGTTGAATAATGTGATAATGGTTAAGTGACCACACATGTGACACAAACATTAATTTTTTGAAATAGTCTAAAACTAAATCCAGAAAAATGTTTATACTACACAGTAAGTTTTTATAAACCCAAGATGGAAAATTATACAAGTATATAGTTTTATATGTAATATGCAGTATATATACAGAATGTACATCATACATATTGGTGTATACATACAATATTATTATGTATGTGTGTATATACAGACAGCAGGAGGGATGGGTAGAGAGGGAGGAAGGAAAGGACTGAGAGAGAAAAACAGAGAGAAAATGAATTACATTAAAATGCATAGGAAAATAAGCTGGAAAAAAATTAAACCAAAATATTAAAAGTTGCTATCTTTGAGTAGCTAAATTTATGGGTAATGATTTCCCCTGGTTCTTCAGACTTCTGAAAAAATTTCCATTACTTTCTACAATGAACGTGTATAACCTTTTAAGATAAAGAAAGAAGAAGAAAGCTGAGAGGGAGGGGAGAAACAAAAGCCCAGAATACAACTTTGGGCTCTTAAATGAGAATGGTTAGGTAGCCTTTCCCCAAACACTCAACACATACCTTTGGGTTCTTCAGTCGCTTCCTTTTCACAGCTGGACATGGTTTACCACTCCCTTCCAGCCCATCTCCTTGGTCATCCCTTGCAAGCAGGAGACAGGAGTCAACATGACACTGATAGTCTCTGAATGGCACCAGGGATTTACAGAGATAACACTTCTCAACCCTAGCCAATCAAAAGAAGGGAGAAAAAGCAATTTTAAAATTTGCTTTTGCCTCTGGGCTCCTGGATATGTCTCAAATTGTGTTTTTACGTCTCAAAGTTATTCTGAGGAGGAGACATATCAACCAATGCAGATTTGCTCAGCGGGATCACCAATAAAACTAACCTGACGCCAATCAAAAGGACTGAGTGATTAGCAGTTTTCCCTGGCTGTTTCTCTGTACCCTGCTGTTGCAGCAGTGGGATGGTAATGAAATCAGCTCTTCTAACTATCTCAAACAATGCTGATTGCGCCTCACACATACAGTATTCTGTCAAACTTCTAAAATTAAGTGTAATCATTTTTTCAAAGGGAAGTTAAAATTTCAACAGAAAAGGGATTACAAGAGCATTAAATCAAAATGACATTTTTACCAGGGTGGATGAACTCATCTGATTAGTAAATCAAGTTTGTTTATATGCTGTCTTCCTTATTTCTACAACCTATAAATGCTACTAGGTGGTTACCAAAAACATATGTGTCAGGATAGGGATTTAGCTCAGTGGTAGAGCGCTTGTGTAGAAGGCACAAGGCCCTGAGTTAGATCTCCAGCACCTAAAACAAACAAACAGTGTGTCTGCCACAGGCTTTTACGTAACTTCATATAAAGCATTATTTTTATTGTTTACAACACATTTTTGGGAAAGAGAAGAAAGTGTATCCTTGAAATGAGGTATAATTATTGGGTATCAATGAAAACAGAATTTGGGGGGATAAAAGAAAACAAAATGAACACTTACTAAGTATTCACTTTCTCTATGGTCAGTACATGTGAAGGACCTCTGAACATAATTTCTCAATTAATTATTCAGCACTACTAGTAAAGAACTATTTTCTCTAAGATATTATAGCTAATAATGATCAGAACCCACATATGCCTGACTCATAAGACCATCTTAAATTTAAGAAGCTGCAGAAAACTTTCTGAAGCATGCTATCTTAGACCTCTTTCTAGCCATCATTATTCAATAACTATAGCAAGATAGTAGCTCTAAAGAAGAATTTCTCTGGAGGTCTGTAAGTAGTAAGAGAAACAGTCTCTCAAGTAGTTAATTATCTGGAAGCATGGAAGCAAACTCTGCCTTATGAGAAAAGCAACACAAGTATCCCCTTCATAGTTTATCAATGAATGCAAAAAGCATTTATTGGGATTGGGGATTTAGCTCAAGTGGTAGAGTGCTTGTCTAGAGAGCACAAGGCCCAGAGTTCAATCCCCCAACCCCCACCCCGCCCAAAAGCACTTATTAATTCCTGCTACTTGAGAGACAGTAACACTGTGTAATAAAGAGAAATTTTACAGTCAGTTGGCCTTTGGCACTTTGGTCTACATGATCTTAACCAGCTACATGTAATTTCTCTTCATTTCTTTAAAAAGAAAAAAGAACCGTGGCACGGTGGTGCATGCCTGTCATCCCACCTACTCAGGAGGCTGAAGCAGGAGAATCACAAATTTGAAGTCAGCTTGGGCAATTTTGCGAAACCTTACCTGGATGAGTGGATGGATAGAAAGAAAAAAAGAAGGAACAAAGGAAGGAAGGAAAGCAGGCAGGCAGGCAGGCAGGCAGGTGGGAAAGAGAAGGAAAGGAAAGGAGAAAGAGAGACAAGGAGAGAGGAGGCTCAGTGTGAGGCCCTGGGTGCAATCCCCAGAAGTGCAAAAACACATACATACGTACATACATAAATTCAAATAAATACCTAAATTGCTATTGTTGTCTCTCACATTTTTTTAGATGCAGAAGATATAAACAAGAATGAAAGCAAACGCCTGCCTTCGAATAACTCACAGCCTAGCCGGGGACACAAAAATGTTTAAACCCAAACAACCAACTTGCAATACTATGTGAGGAATACAGTCCTAGAGGAATGTTTATAATGCAGTAGAATTTCAAAGAAGGAAGTGATCAGTTCTGTTCAACTGCATTAGGGATGACAACTCTGAAATTTAGGGTCTAAGGTCTTTGTTTTAAATATAAAAGTTTCTAGGAAACAGTCAACAGAGTGAGAAGACAACCCACAGAATGGGAGGAATATTTGCAAACTATACATGACAAGAGGTTAATATCCAGAATATACAAGGAACTCAAAATTGAACCGCAAAAAGGCAAATAAATTGATAAAAAGCTAGGCAATAAGTCTAAAAAGACATTTGTCAAAAGACATACAAAGCTAGGCATGGAGGTCCACAACTGTAATCCCAGCACGCCAAAGGTTGAGGGCGAAAGAATCACCACAAGTTCAAGGCCAGCCTGGGCTATACAATGAGTTCAAGGCCTGTCTGAACTACAGAGCAAAGACCCTATCTCAAAAAACCAAAAATAACAACAACAAAAAAGACACACAAATGGCCAACAAAGTATATGAAAAATATGTTCAATGTTACTAATAATCAGGGAAATGCAAATGTGAAGACACAAAGAGACAGCATTTCATTCCAGTAAAGATGGCTATTATCAAAAAGATAAAGGATGATAAATGCTGGCAAGGATGTGGAGAAAACAGAACCCTTGCTCATTGCTGGTGGAAATTCAAATTAGGAAAACCATTTTGGAAAGCACTATGGATATTCCTCAAAAAATTAAAAATAAACTACCATATGATCTAGCAATTCTACTCCTGGGTATACAGTCAAAGCAAATAAAATCAATGCATCAAAGAGACACCTGCACTGTCAGATTTACTACAGCACTATTCACAATAGCTAAGAAATGGAAATGACCTAAGTATTCAATAAAGAATGAATGGATAAAGAAAATGTGGTACATATACATAGTGGAATACTATTCAGCCATAGAAAGAATAAAATCCTGTCCTTTATGACAACATAAATGGAATTGGAGAGCATTGTGTTAAGTGAAATAAGATAGGCCCAGAAAGACAAACATATAATAAACTTAGAATATAAAAAAGTTGATCTCATACAAGTTGAGAATAGAATAGTGGTTACTAAAGGCTGGGGAGAGTAGGAGGTGGGAGGGATGGGGAGAAGTTGATCAATGGCCATGAGTAGTAGAAGTAGGAAGTTCTGGTACACTATTGCACAGGAGGTGACTACAGATAACGTGCTGTATATTTCAAAAAACTAGAAGAGAGGATATTAAATGTTCTGACCAAAACAAAATGATGAATGAGGAAATATGTTTAACTTGATTTCAACATTATACAATGTACATATGTACCAAAACATCACATTTTCATTTATCACTTTTGAAAAATAAAAAAAAACTTGAAAGTTTCTGCTCTAATATATTGTTGGTAAAATCTTTGCTTTCAGGAGGCAGTACCTACACCTGATCCCTTCCTTAAAATGGGCTTTCTTAAGCAACCCAAGGAAGTCTATGTTACCCAACCTTTTGCAATGCAACTTCTGTACCATTGCACAATAGGCTTGCTGCTTCCCTAAAGCACCAAAACCAATTTACAAATTCGACAAAAACAGAAACCTAAGAGCAATGTGGAAGTGGAGTGGGTGGCAGGATCATTTTGAGTGCACTGAAAAGGGATATAGACATGAACTACACTGCCATAAGCTGGGAGTGAGAACAAGAAATTCAGGCATCCAAGCAATGCAGTGACTGGCAGGCCAAAGAAATACAGGATGAGATAGGAATTGGTCTCTTTATTTGGTTCAAGAAATGACATGTTAAACAAGAGCTCAGGGAATGCAGCACACCTACTTACTTGTCAATGTCTGGGGAAGTCTGTGCAGCTGTCCCTCTGTCACTCTTGCTCTTGGCCTCTCTTTGTCTCCGAGTCAACACTTCAAAAAAAAAAATATGTATATATATTGTTAGCTGGCAACAGATTCTGAATATAAAAGACAAAAATGTATAGGAAAAAGCAAAGTTAAAACCCTACTCTGTGGGAAAGCCACATCTTTCTAGTACTGAGGATAACACCTGTAATATGTGTACTGAAATTGCCAACCACAAGACACTCTCCTATTTGCTAAGCCTTGAGATCTAAATATCTAGTTCACTCCAAGAAAGGTTTTTATGTACTACCCCAACTTGCAGCGATCAAGTGAAGGTTTCATACATTCCCAACCAATATTCTATTTGGTATGATACACAATACAATGAAGTACTATATAAAACACAGTAATGACAGCTACATATGAGTACCTATATAATCTCCAGTCTACAAAATTCTGCAAAGTGTTCCATTTATAAATGAGAAAACCATCAGAAGAGTTAACACCACCAGTCTCTTCCACTATACTAATACTACCTTCTACTTCTAGTGGGTATAGATGGCTTTACCACAGACAATGTACAAATACTTTGTCTCGCACCAAACAATACCTGTTTAGAAAATCACAGTTCCTTAAGGGATCTTGAAACTTATTTAATCAAGTGTTTTCCAGGCTTTATTCCTTGCCATAACAAGAAAACTGACCATTTCACTTGAAATCCTGGTAAGTCTTCCTCCTAACACATGACATTCCCACAACAGAGAATTGAGAAAGGTTACCAGCTCATGAAATAACTTAGGCTGTGAATTATCTATCTAGTCCATGGGTCAGTAAACTTCTGGGACCCATCTGTGGGTCCCATCTGTGGGTCCCAGATGGTCCACATGGTAAATATTTTAGGCTCAGAAGGCCATGTGGTCTCTATTACAACTACTCAACTCTGCACTGTAGTAAGAAGTGTTAACTTGGAGGCAAAAGGTGTGGTGTGTTTCAATCAAACTTTATTTATAGTAACTAGTGTCCAGCTGGGTTTGGCTCATGGCTGGCCAGAGTCTGTTTATCCTTTGAGTCCAACATCCTATTCATACAAAAATACCTTCTATAAACATCCCTGATAAGTACCATGTGGTCTAATCTTGACTATGAGGGAAATTCACTTCCTCCTAGGGCAGTGGTGGCAAATCTATGGCACAAGTGTTATTTTTAAGACAAAAAATGTTACTGTGCGAGCTCTTTTTTCTAAACTAAACCTCAGTATTCAGGTTTAATTGCAGTGTTGGCACTTTAATAAGTGGGTTCTGGGTTGCAGTTTGGGCCCTTGTCTCTAAAAGATTTGCCATTACAATCCTAGGGAAACTCATACATTGTTATATGGTAATCTGGCTCAGTCTACATTTACTGGGCATTGTATAAATAAATTTACTGCCTTTTCTACAAGTCACAAGTTGCATTATAATCTTAGATTTACTCAGTTGTCTGCTCCTCTAAAATGTAACCTTCAGAGGGACTATATCTAATCCCTATTAAAACTTGGAACTGGGGTTGGGGATTTAGCTTAGTGGTAGAGCGCTTGCCCAGCAAGTGCAAGGCCCTGAGTTCAATCCCCAGCATCCTCCCCAAAGAAGACTAGAAACTACAGAACCTTTAAATTGCTATACCGGTTCTAATCCTGAGGATGTTTCTCCAGGTTTATATTACTACTTCTGCCTCATTTTAGAGGAATGGAAACAAAATGAGAAGATTGACTTCACCAAGCAATTCACAAGTGATAAATAGTAAAACCAGGATAGAACCTATATTCATTCATGCTTTACCTTCTCAGTATCTGGAGATATACTCCACTTTGTCAGTTTTTCACTGTATGTGTGCCACCCCCTAAACTCAACCCAAGACTCAACAAGGAGTCTGACTAGTAAAGAGAATATGAGATCATAAGCTAGCCCATCTGGATTCACATTTTACTAATCCAGTCAAGGCTCTGCTTGCTTTACTGACAATCCTGGTATACTATCGGTTTTAACTGAATTTAAAGGTGATTAACATCCACCCCCTACTCTCCCAAATCATCTTCAAATAAAATGTTACCAAGGTATCTTAGTTCTAGAGATAACTAAGTTGTTGCATATTTTTATCCTCTTAAACACAGTACTGTATTTTTGTCCCTATTCTTTTCAGCTTAACAACCCAGAATGTTATGATCATCTGCAGTCTTGATTCTGTCATTCAATGCTATTAAGCTCTTTTCCAGCTTTGTGTCAACTGCATACATGACAAGCATCCTTTCTATATCTTCATCTATCACTGGGGAAAAAATAAGACAGAAAACTATGGCATGTTATCAGAGAAGCCTGTCTTCTCTCTGGTCTAACTTTCCTTTCAATAATGAATCATCAGTGTGTGCAAGTAATTTGGGGAGCTACCAAAAAAACTGAAGCACGGATGGTCCTCTCAAGGAGTTTACAGTTTACTAAAGATAGCACATGCACTCAAATAACTGTAACACAAGTATAAAGAGATAGGTACAATAAACACAAATATAAGTATGAGAGATAAATATCATACACAAAAGGAACTAATAATGAATAATGTTTTTGCTACTGGGAAGTATAACAGGAACATTTGGAGACTGGAAGAGGAAGGAAACAGTTTTACACTGTATACTATTTCGTGCTGTTCAATTAAAAATTAAAAGAGGGGCAGATTATAGACAGTCTTAAGCACAGGTTAGAGCATGGGACCTATTTCTAAGGTCCTTCCAACCCAGAAATTTTATAAGAAAAATTAGGGGATTGGGGATTTAGCTCAGTGGTAAAGTGCTTGCCTACCAAGCTCTAGGCCCTGAGTTCGATCCCCAACACCCCTCCCCCCAAAAAAAAGAAAAAAGAAAAAAGAAAAATTAAAGTACTACAAGAGGAAAACATCCAGGACACAGTTGTAGAACCAGCTTCAAACCTACCTCCTATTAGCCAGCCTACACTTCCTCATCATGTGTATAAGAATTTCAAGAGAAATTCATCAAGAGCTTTCTTGAAATCAGTCCTTAAAAGGTTGGCATATGAAAGATTACTGAATGTCTTAGGGGTTTTTCCCTACCCCCCCTTCTATTCGTCCTCTATCTTTACTACCAAGTATTAAAAACAAATGTGGGGGGCTGGGGATTTAGCTCAGTGATTAGAGTGCTTGCCTTGCAAGCACAAGGGCCTGAGTTCGATCCCCGGCACCACAAAAAAAAAAAAAAAAAAAAACCACAACAAACAAACGTGGAAACTACACAAACAGTGCTGGAAAAGAAATAATTGATCCTAGCACTTTATATATTCCTCTATTGGCATTTAGCGCATTTCTGTTCTTACTCATTTATATGTTATTCTCCATTCTTACACCATGCAATTTCTGAATTCAAAGATGCTGTTTCTGCTACACCATAAAAATCTGATCAGTGTCCTCAGCAAAGTCTAGCACAGATTAGATGCTAATAAACACTTGTCCAAATTATATCAATAAATTCTAGAGAAAAAAGCTCATTTTAAAAAGACCTACTCTGTGTCAGACAATTAGAAATATAAGCTCTAATCTTTACAACAACTCTGCAAGTCATATACCATTATCTCTATTTTATAGATTATGAAATATTAAATAATCTGATCAAGGTCACAAAGCTATAAACAACAGTAACAAAAATAGCACAGAGAATGTTATACAAGTCTGACTGGAAAGAAGCAGATATTCTACCACAGCAGGCTGCCTCCCTTGGGAAAGAAGGTAAAGGATGGGAAAAGAAAAAGTGGTAAGCAATAAGTGGGCAAGTAGAAAAGAATCTGAAGGGAGAGACTTGGCAGATGGCTGGGAACTACATGGCAATTCTGTTATGAAATGTTTTAATCAGAGCAGACTGGACCAGGCCTTTGCAGAAATATTTTTTCCTTTGAAACCTTTCCTTCAAAGTTGAAAAAAAGTGTAAGTTGTTTTAAAGGAGCCTCCTACTCTGGTTTATGAAGGCTGAGATGGTCATGTGATATAGACACATGCAGAGAATTCAGTATGAAATCTATATCCAAAAACCTAGCTGGGTACTGCTAAGAAGCAAAGAAGTGCCAGGTATGGTGGCACATGCCTATAATCCCAGCTATGTGGGAGGCTAAGGCAGGAGGATCACAAGTTCGAGGCCAATTTAGGCAATTTGGTGAGATTCTGTTTCAAAATTATAAAAATGGTTGGGGATGCACCTTAGTGGTAGTGTACTTTCCTAGCATGCATAGGCCGCTAAGTTCAATCTCCCAGCAGGGGCAGGGGGGACATGCAAAGAAGCAACAGTGTCTAATAATAAAGGATATTGTCCTTACAGTCAGAATGGTGTCCAAATTGAGCCTCTGCTAAGCTGTGGGCCTTATGCAAATTCTATAACATCTCTGAGCATCACTTTCCTTACCTAGAAAAATTAGGTGATAATTTTTCTCCTCCTATTTTGTTTTCTTTTTCCTTTTGATTTTTTTGAGACAGGGTCTCGCTATGTAGTCCAGTCTGGCTTTGAACTCACTATGTAGCCCGGGCTGGCCTCAAATTCGAGGCAATCCTCTTGCCTCAGCCTCCCGAGTGCTGGGATTATAGGCATGCACCACCACACCTAGTTCATGTGTTTTGATAAAGATCATGCCAGATACTCCAAATAAAGTTGTAAGAGTATCTGGCCCACAGAAAGTACTCCATAAACATCAGTAGTCATTTATTTATAGAATTCTCATTATTCTTCTAGATTTTTCTTAGCCTTATCCAAAGACGTATGTCCATATTTAAAACCAGCACCCAACATCTAGTATAAGATTTGGGTTAGGTCTTCATCTTAAGTGGTTTCAACATTAATTTGTACAAATAGAATTGATAAGTAAATAACCTAAACATTATAGAATAATTATCAATCTTATGTAAATAACAGCACTTCTGATTCCAAAATTCGAAGGAGGTAAGAAACTAAAAATATAAACATATATTCTAGTACTGTAAACGGTGAAAACAATGGCTTCTTGAGAACAGCAGAAATTATAGGTACAAAAAAGAGTCATTCGGCAGAATGGCAGTGGTTAAACTCTCACTCAAACTAAAAACCACCTCAGAAGAAAACAGGAAGTGTATTCTAGCAATGGGGAGTGTCTTAAGGGGGATTAATGGTAATGTGTCTTTCATTGTAACAAAATTTTAAATTTAAACATTTACTGTATTTTTGGAACACTCTTCATATTCTATCATAGATGCTAATAAAATTACTTAGTAAGAAAGAAAAAGTAACAAGTAGCCACAGAGCTGTGGGTGTTCCTTCAAAGATCACTCCTCCTCCAGTCTAGCACTTTCTCTGTGGGACAGAAGAGGAAGAAGGGTAAGTGCCCACCACCAGTATCTACCATGGGAGGAACCTCTCTCCCACCCTCCCTCCCTCCAATACATAGCTAAAGAGACTAATCTCAATACAAAGGCTATTACAAGAGGTAATTATCTACCATTCCCTCTGATGTGCCGCTACTTAAATTTAAATCCCAATTAGAATTAAACACAATTTAAAACTGAACTCCTCAGTCCCATGAGCCACATTTCAAGTGCTCAATAACCACAGGTAGCTACCATATTTGACAGCACAGATACAGAAAAATTCTATCATTGCCCAAATCCTACTGTAGAGTGTTTTTCCTTTAAGAGATAACCAGTATTAATCTTACCATGTCTTAAAGCCATTTACTTTGGTTACTATAAGAAATCCAAGATTCCTGATATGCCCTCATCATCTGAATTCTAAAGGCTTATTTTCTACTTTAGTGAAACCTTTATGATTTTCTATATTCAAGACATCATCTGAGTTCATTTCTTCCTTTCAAATATGTATGGTTTTTATTTCATTTCTTTCCTAATTGTCCTAACTATAGTCTCCAGTACCATGCTGAACAGAAGTGACAAGAAAAGATATCCTTGTCCTACTACTGATCTTAGGAAAAGCTTTTAGTCTTTCACCATTAAGTACGATGATCGCTGTAGGTTTTTCATATATGCTATCAGGTTAAGAAGCTGTTGTCCAGTTCTTCTTTGCTGAGTATTTTATCATGAAGATACGTGTGATTTGTGAAATGTCTTTTCTGTGTCCATTTACTTGATCACCTGAGAGTTTGTCCTTTGCTTTATGATACAGTATATTATATGAACTGACTTCCAATATTAAACCACCTTTTCAGACATCTTTTTTTTCTCTCTCTCTGTAGGTATTTATTCGGCTTCAAGTAACAAAACCTATGAACTCCTGTTTTAATGTACAATGATATAACACTCTGCAATACAAAATAACAATTTACAGAAATTCCTATCGAGTAAACCTAAGGAAACACCCTTGATTTTTACATTTGTGTATTTAAATTAGAAAAATTTGCTTTACAATGTTAAAAAAACTTCCTATCATGTTAGATGTTGGAACTTGACTCCTACTTTAATGTACTTTAACCTACTGATGCTTGATTTCTAGTACCCAACATCCCAAATTTCTAACTTCTTGAGGTTTTCTCAACTTAAAAATCTGTGCTATGAGTGAAAAGTGTGTAGTGATGTACAATACATGGAGTAAAAGGCTCCCCAGAACAAACTCAGACATCTTTTTGATAACAAAAAGAGAAGTACTTTTGAAAACTTCCATATTATCCCACTACTGAAACTATAATCTACTTGCATCTGTACCCACATATTCTACCTTCTCTATTTTGTAAGATGAACTGCCCACAAAGCTATCTAAGGCCAACTTTTCCATTTCACCCTGGATTCTAATACTTCTTGCCTCATTAACGAGTCCCTTCTTGCCATCATCTTTCCTGAGTCTTTTTTTTTTTTTTTTTTTTTTTTTTTTTTTTTGGTGCTGGGGATCAAACTCAGGGCCTGTGCTTGCAAGGCAAGTACTCTAACCACTGAGCTAAAACCCCAGGCTCCCTTTTTTTTGTTTAAAGGTAACTCGTATTAGCATACAAATATGCTGCAATATTCCCCACTTGCTTATTTCTAGACTTGTAGATCACTATTCAACATGTCTACTTGGTCACGCACTAGGGCATCCTAAACTGATGTATGAAACCAAACTTTTAATTTCTTCTTCCAAACCTGCTACTGTCCCCCAGTGTTTCCACTCTCAAGAAATGTAAACATTATTAATCCAATTGCTTGGGGTAAAACCTTGATTCCACAGGAGTCATCATTTTCTCTCATATTCAGATTCTACAATATGTTCAGCCTTTAAAATGTTTCCAAATCTGACTTGAACTCACAGCTACTACCATGAACCAAGCAAACATCAGATCTTGCCAGGGATAATGCAAAACCCCCCTGCTTAGTCTCTCCATTTCTATTTCTGCTCCTGTTTCTCTAGACTGTTTTCCATATATTAGCTAGAGTTAGATTACATCACTCTTATTTTCAACCCTTCTATGGCTTTTCATCATATTTCCAACAAAGTACAACAATCCCACATGATCTGACCACTGCTTATCTTTTCTTTTTCACCTGTTGCTCTAATCAGTCATTGTGGCTTCCCTGTACTCTTAAAAAACATGCTAAACACTCTTGCTTTAGGACTTTTATATTTATTCCCTTTACCTGGAATGACTTGTTTAAATATCATCTTATGAACCTTGATCTTTTCACTTAGAAGAGCCCCTCCTACGCCACTCTAGCCATTCTCCATCTTCTGTGCTTGCCTCATTTTTCTTCACTTTTATTTATTATCTGTTTCCTTCACAGGAATATAAGCTTCATGAGAGCTCAGACTTCGTTTTGTTGAAGAAATCCTCAGCTTATCCAACAGCATCTGGGTTACAGCAGGTGCTGAATAAATATCAATTAGGTTCTTAGCAAAGAAGCACAAATGACATGGTAAAACCAACTCAATGATCTTGTGAATTATGCAGGGGGGGCCTCTCTAAACTGAGCATCCTGAAATTAGTTTAGCTAGAAATCTGTGTTAAGGTTGCCGTCTCTCATCCTGACCTTCAGTCACAAAGTTTGATTATCTCCCCAAAAGATCCTCAGATTTATCTACTTTCACTAACACTGCTTTACTGCCTGTCTCCCTGCTTCTGCTCTCAATCCCTCCAAATCCACTTTCCATAGTGCTCCATAAATAACTTGGGTCTAGCACACCATGGATAGTACCCAGAAAGGCTTCCCTAACCCAAGAAGTCCCCAATCTCTATATTTGGACAGGACCCTATGTGCACATCTCACACAACATAATAATTATTGCTTTACTTCTTTATCTCCCCAGCAGACTGTCTTTTCAGTATTCCACATTTCTTGGCATAAAACTGGCAATGAATGTAAATGCATATTTAATTAATCAACTGGGCGAGGTAGTTTCTTATTTACAAGTCTGGTGGAGTATTTTCTTGATTTTAAGACCAATAGAATATTTTTACAACTTAGATGAAAATGCTTCTAGAGCTCAATCCAAAATAGAAAGGCCCTATCTGCCTCAATCCATTCAAAAAATAAATTCTTGTTGTTCTTTCAGGCACTACACTGAATAATCTTATTCTACTAGAGATAGCTTTTAACTCAGAAATCTGATATGACTATATTGAGTTTCTAAATATAAATGCTAACTGCAAAGCCAGCATTGCATTCTTTGCTGCACGAAAGCTACCCAGGCCCCCTGTCCCTCCACAAGTTATAGCAATTTCAAGTTTAGATGGGCTTGCTTTATTAGAAATACACTTGATGTTGACTCCTGATCTTAACGACGCTGCTATAGTTAATCCCTGGCACTTGAAGCATTCACATGGTTTGTTCAACATGTTTCTGCACAAAGACAAAAGTACTCATATAAAAATATTCCTAGCTGTGCTCTAGAGCACCCCATGGAAAAAGGGAAGAGTCCATATTGAATAAACCAGACTCGTAAGCTTTAATACCATAGGATATCCCTCATTTGAGTGAGGCAAACAAAATACAAACAAAGAAAATGGTAAATAATTAATACAATAAGACAGGGGACAGACCTCACCCAATAGGCAAAGGAGCCAAGGGAACAAGAAGAGGGCATAGGGGGACGGAAATGAGAATTCAGAGAAATAAAGATATCCTAAAAACAAGAACCTAATAACCCAAACTCAAAACAGTAACACATACACTAGTTACTACAGTCAAATTTATGTAGTTACGACTTAATAGTGCATCTATATGGTTGTTTACATTGTTCATTATTATATGCAAAAGGCACAATGTATTATGGCCTGTGAGTCTGTGTAATTTTGGATAAATTTTAATTAAAAAAAAAGAAAAATCTTTAAAGTACACCATTCCTATTTAGGACAAAAGTAAAAGGACTAGAACCATTCAATTTTTTTTAAACAGAATTCCTCAATCTATGATATACTAAATAGAGGTCTCAGAACAAAAAGTTACTTACCTAGTTTCTACTAGTACTTGTGTATTATAATTCAATCTTTTTCTTTTAACAGTTGGAATTTTTATTTAAGCATTTCAACAAAATATAATACAATTTTAAAATAATTCTTATCTTCTGACCCATGAAGATGGGAATCTACTCCAAGGCAATCATCTGAATTTAGATGACACTGTGTGGACAAGGATGGTTTACCAAAGTATTATTTATAACAATGAAAAATTTGAACAATCCAATATTCGAAAACAGGATGAATACTGTGCAAGAATATAAAACAAAAACTGAAAGGAAATATACCAAACTATTAGCCATAATTCTGGTATCTTAGTTTTCCCATTACTGGGATACAATATCCAACACCTACAACTAAAAGAAATAGAGGTCTAATTTGGCTTATGATTTTACAAGATTCAGTCCCTTGTTGGTTAGTTCTAAGGCAGAAATATCATGGTGAAAGGATATGGCTGAGCAAAGATCCTTAGTTCATGGCAGCATGGAAGTAACCAGGGAAACAGTGCCAGAGAGGAAGGGGCCAGAACTAATTATATAAATCTACTACCCACCAAGACATGTGGCTACTTAAATTTAAATCTCAATTAGAATCAAACAAACCTGAATAAAATCATTAGAGAATAAAACTGATAATTAGACTAATTTAAAACTTTTGCTCATGAAGGTATAATTAATAGGTAAGTCATAGACCATATCTAAATATTTGTATAACATACAATTAACAAAAATAACTGATATGTAAATCAATTTAAACACAGACAAAAAACACCTGAACAGGGGCTGGGGATTTAGCTCAGTGATTAGAGCGCTTGCCTTGCAAGCACAAGGGCCTGAGTTCGATCCCCGGCACCACACACACACACACACACACACACACACACACACACACACAAAAAACACCTGAACAAAAACTTCACAAAAAATAACAAATAAATCAACAATCACGTGAAAAAGTGTCCAATATCATTAGTCAAATTAATACCAGCATATACTTACTAGATTAGTTAAATTAGGGGGCAGAAACCAGAGAATACCAAATGTTGGCAAAGAGTTCTATAATTCCCACATGCTGTTAGTGGGAAATGTGTCAAAAACATGCTAAATGAAAGAAACATTACACAAAAGAATACGCAATGACCCCTATTTCTCACCAGTTACAAAAATCAGGTAAACATACACTTGAGACGTAAATGTAAAAGTTTAAAACAATGAAACTTTTAGAAGAAAATACAGGGTAGATTGTTTAGGACCTTGGAAAGGGCAAGGATTTAGGCAGCAACACTCTTAAAGCACAGAAAACAAAAACAAACACAGACAAATGGGGTCACATCAAACAAAAAAGCTTCTTTCTGCACAGCAAATAAAATAAGCATCAGAGTGAGGCAACAACCTACAGAATGGAAGAAAATATTTGCAGACTATACATAGGAGAAGAAGTTAATGATTCAGAATACATAAGGAACTCGCCACAACAGCAATAATAACAATACTAATAGTAATCTGATTAAAAACTGGGCAACAGATCTAAATAGACATTTCTCAAAAGAAGACATACAAATAGCCAAAAAGTACATGTTCAATGTCAGAGAAATGCAAATCAAAACCACAAAGCAACAGCACCTCATTCTAGTTAAAAATGACCATTACCAAAAAGACAAAGATAACCCGTGCTGCCAAGAATTTAGAGAAAAGAGAACCCTTGGTCATTGATGGTGGGAATATGAATTAATAAAGCCATTATGAAAAACAGTATGGAGATATCTCAAAAATTAAAAATAGAACTACCATATGATCCAGGGATCCCACTCCTGGGTGTATATCCAAAGGAAACAGGAGGCATCACTAAAAAAGTACAATGTATATTTAAATTAAAAAAAAATTGTTACAGTTGGGATTGAGGATTTAGCTCAAGTGGTAGAGCACTTGCCTAGCAAGCTCAAGGCCCTGAGTTTGATCCCCAGCACCCACTCCCCCCCAAAAAAAATCTATGCTGCCATGAATACTCCTCAAAAAACTCTTCCTCACTTCGATCTTACTTATCCCATCATCCTTGCCATTTTCTGAAGACATTCTGGAAGTTCTTTCTCACAAATGTCTTTAGTTGTGCTGTCTTGGCTGCCTTGATATCCTGAATTGATTAAAAACACTTACATTTCATGGTCATTTTGACTTTGGGGAAGAGCAGGAAGTTGCACAGTGCCACATCTAGTGAAGAAGGTGAATGAGGACACACTCAAATGTTTTTATGAGCCTGTCTTTCTATTCCTAAACTCGGCACCAGTATTCACAGTATTTTTTATCAGAGTTCATAAAGACACAAAACAGGACTTCCAAAACTGCTTCACACAATGTCAAGAATGATGGGATAAGCGTGTTTGAAGTGAGAAGGATTAATAACAAGGTATCTTTTACTGTAATGAGGTTTTTTGTTTTTTGGTGCCAGGAATCGAACTCAGGGCCTTGCACTTGCTAGGAAGGCACTCTAACCACTGAGCTAAATGCCCAGTCCATTTTTTTTTTCTTTTGAGACAGGGTCTCGCTCTGTAATTTAGGCTGGGCATGAATTCACTATGTATCCCAGGCTGGCCTTGACCTCTCGGCGATCCTCCTGCCTCAGCCCCCCGAGTGCTGGGATTATGGGCATGTGCCACCACATCTGGCTTACTTGTAATAAGTTGTTTTTTTTGTTTTTTTTTTTTTTTTTGTGGTGCCGGGGATCAAACTCAGGCCCTTGTGCTTCCAAATAAGTTTTTAATTTAAACATTCACCATAATTTTTGATCACCTCTTGTAAAATGATTATGTCAAAGAGACATCTGCATTCCTCAAAATCACTACAGCACTACTCTCAACAACTAAGTAATGGAAACAATCTAAGACTTCATCAAAGGATGAATAGATAAAGAAAATGCGGCACATATACATAGTGGAATATTATTCAGCCATAAAAAATAAAATCCTGTCCTTTCGGACAACAGGAATGGAAATGGAGATCGCTATGTTAAGTGAAATCAGCCAGATACAGAAAGACAAGTATATGATATATGTACTTAAAATATTAAAAAAGTGGGCTTGGGATTTAGCTCAGTGGATAGAGTGCTTGCCTCACAGGCACAAGGCCCTGAGTTCAATCCCCAGCACCAAAAAAAATAAAATAAAATAAATAAAAAAAGTTTATCTCATGCAGGTTGTGAGTAGAATAGTGGTTATCAGAGGCTGGGGAGACTAGTAGAGAAGAAGGGTTGAGAGGGGCTGATCAATGTGCACTAAGTGATAGTTAAGATGAGAGTAAGAAGTTTTGGTGTACTGTTACACAACAGAGTAATTATAGACAATGTACTGTATATTTTTAAAAGCTACAAGACAGAATTTTGATATTTGAGGAAATAAGTACATTTAATCTGATAGAAACATTACACAATGTATACATGTATCAAAACATGACATGACATGAGCTGGAAGTATATTTCTGTGGTAGAATGCTTGCCCAATATGAGCAAGACCCTGGGGTTCTATTCCCAACACTACAAAAACAAACAACGAATAAAAAACAAAATGAAAAATCCTAAAATTTTGATAGAAATAGAACAGTGGTTGCTTTTGGGCAAGGGGAACGGTACAGAATATCTAGGAACAGCTCTGAGAGAAACTTCCGAGGGTGATGCTAATATTCTATTATCTTGATTGGTGCACACACTTGCAAAAACTTGGGCAAATTTGTACTTAGTGCATTTCACACAAATACTGTTTATGATTTTCACGCTTAAATATTTCAGGGAAGGTGAACTGCTATTTGTAATTTATTCTGAAAATCACCACGACATAACCTAGATTAAAGGATGGCTAGAGAAATGGATAGACACAGATGTGATAAAATATTAATAGCACGATCTAAAACAGTACACAACTTTATTGTATATTCAAAATTTTTCATAAAAAAATACTGCGAAAAAGTATCTGGGGAACCTCCCAGATTAAAGATGACTAAAACAATATGATGACTGAGTGAAATGATCCTAAACTGGATACCTCACCAAGAAAAGTAAAAGGTGTTTTAGAGACAATCAAGAAAATGTGGCCAGGTGTGCTGGCACACACCTGTAATCCCAGCACTCAGGAGGATGACACAGGAGGATCACCGTGAGTTCGAAGCCAGCATGAGCTACACAGTGAGTTCAAGGCCAGCCTGAACTACATGGTGAGTCCCTGTCTCAAAAAAAAAAAAAAAGTGAACATAGGATATATCTTAGATAATAGTATTATATTAATGTTAAATTCCTTGAATATAATAATATCATTTGTGGGGAAATGATCTTGCTATTAAGTGATACATGCTAATTAAAGTATATAAAGGTAAAGTGTCATGATGTCTGCAACTATTATCATAAAGGAAAAAATGTACATATGTAGAAAAATACATACATAAGAAAGAGATAGAAGGATAAAGTATTTTATTGTTGCTTCTTCTACTTTTGAAACTTGAAAATTTTCAAAATAAAGAGAAAGCATGGGCCCCAAATAAACAGTTTAAAATCTCAATTCCTACTCTACCAATTACTAGCTTAGTGATTTTGAGCAAGTTACTTATTTCTCCCTAAGGGCAGTAGAAGATAACTTGTAAGGTTGCTGCAAAGATCACATGAAATAAGAGTATGCATAATAGTACTGGGTACAAAGCAAAAATAACAATAGTTACTGTTATTATAAAGACTAGGAATGTATCTTAAACCCATGAATTTTGATATTAAAAAAAGGATTCTTTTTTCAAATAAAATCTCATATGAATGGCAATACTCTCTATATAAAAAGCGTAAAAACTGAGTGCTAGATGAGGTGGACAGTGATGGTAGAGTGTTACCAGTACTCAGCCTGCCCATCCTAACCTTCCCATACCTTCTCTGAAGCCTAGTGATCAACAGAACAGACTCCAAAAAAACCAGTGCTGTATAACAAGTATAGATAAACTATGGACTGGCCTCCTGTTTTCCTAAGAAAACTTCTATTGGACATAGTCACCGAATTCACAAATCATCTATGATGCTTTTACATTATTAAGGCAAAGTTGAGTAGTTGTGACAGAGACCTAAGTAGCTATGAGAGAGATCATATGCAAAGCCCAAAATATTTACTGTTCATTCTTTTGAGAATAAGCTTAGCCCACCCTGTACTGGGGATTTATTCCAGGTCTTCACATTGAGCTATATCCCCAATGCTTTTTTAATTTAATTTAATCTTTTTTGCAACAAGGGTCTCACTAAGTTGCTGAGGCAAGACTTAAACTTGTGATCCTCCTCCCTGGGCCTCCCGAAATGCTAGGATTACATGCCTGCACCTCCAATGCCCAGCATAACCACCGTTTTTAAGCTTACTTTTTCTGCAGACCTACCTGTATAGTACTGCATAAGATGCCATTGAAAGAATAAAAAATTATGACAGTTACTGTTAACAACAAAATTAAGCTTATGTATATAAATCATGAATGCTTCAATCTTAAAAACTAACTTGAAAAAAAAAACTAACTTGGAGTTTGAATCTTCTATAAATTAAGGAGCCTCAGATATCAGAATCAAAATTTTTTGCAATCTGTGGACTTCATCTGGATGCTGATTTCAACAAACCAACTATAAAAAACAATTATGAGAATCAAGGAGATTTGAACAGACCAGATACTGTATGATATTAAGGAATTATCTATCATCAATTCTTTAGTATAATAATGGTTACTATGGTTAAGTTTTTCTCTTTTTTAAAGATTTTATATTTTAGGGACACAAAGTAATGAAATGATATCTAGGGTGTGATTTGAAGTAATCTGGGGAGGGGAGATTTTGGATGGAGTACACTGTGGATGAACAAGAGTGGCTGTGAACATGGGGGTTCAAGGTACTACTACCCTCTGAAATTCAGTATTTGAAATTTCTGTAATTAAAAGTACAACACAAAGTCCTTTTGCAAGATAATAATCAAAGTTATACTGGCCACTATCTTTTGAAGAAACTAGTATGAAAGTCAGATGAAAAAGATACAAGGACCTAGAAAAAGCCCCAGGAGGCCTTGTTTTAAAGAATCATTAATGGCAAATCAAGCCAAATAAAATCATATACTATCATCAGCCTCTAAATTAAGATAATAATAAGTGAATTCCATATAGGAAAAGACTCTGAACTCTTCTGAATTTTACTAATAAATGCTTTATCACAGTTCCTCTGAAAATGACTGTCAGTAGCGCATAATAGAAACATGCAAATTCTTTTAAATGTTCTGTAATGTAGTATGTACAAAAGACTATATATATGAACCTATTACCCAATTTAAGAACTAGAATATTACAAAAAAACTGATTAGATGGCCAGGTGTGGTGGCACATGCCTATAATCCCAGCACCCGACAGGCTGAGGTAGCAGGATCACTACAAATTTGAGGCCAGCCCGGGCTACATGGTGAGTTCAAGGCCAGCCTGAACTACATAGTGAAACTCTGTCTCAAAAAACAAAAAAACAGGGCTAGGGGTTTAGCTCAGTGGTTAGACTGCTTGCCTTGCAAGAACGAGGCCCTGAGTTCGATCACTGGCACCAAAAAAAAAAAGAAGAGAAAAAACAGAAAACAAAACAAACTGACTAGATAACAGTGCACTTCTTCCTGATTCCATCCTTCTGTCTCCGCCCTCTCCAAGAGGTAGCTTTTATTCTTAAAATTATATTAACTTTTATCCTTATACAAATGCATATAGTTTTACCATAAATTCTTAATTTTGGATTTATTATACTAAAACTTGCTGTTTTTAAAAATTGGAATGCTCAATGGAGGATTCTCTTTCTTTTTTTTCTGAGACAGAGTCTCGGTGTGCAGTTCAGGATAGCCTTGAACTCACTATGCAGCCCAGGGTGGCCCCAAATTCATGGTAATGCTCCTGCCTCAGTCTGAGTGCCGGGATTACAGGCGTGCACCATCATGCCTGGCTCAATTTTACCATCTTTTCACTTTGCACACATGCTTTTAAAGACTTATGTCACATGGATTCTGTTCACTAAGAGCCTGAATCCATATAATATTTCTTCCATGTAACTGAAAAGTTGACAAGGTCAATTCAGATGAGATTGGATGTCATGTTTGCACTCAGAGGTAAAAGATTCTGGTACTCTGCCTTTCTGAAACTGAGGGAGACTTCTATGATTTCCTCAAACTTTTCCCATGTAGGGTCTACCTCCATACAAGGAAGGCAGAAAACAAACTGCAATGAAGAAGGTGGCTACCAATGAAGTCGGGCAACCTAGGCTTGGGCCCCAACTCTGCTGCTTATTAAAAGATTAATGCTAGGCAAGTACTAAATCTGATAGCAGTTTCATCACTGTTAAAATCAAATAATAGTACTTATTTTACTAAGTAACCATAACTTTTTCTGTGGCTATAAGACAGTTCACTTCAGATCATTGATCTAGTATTAATTCTTTAAACTTTGTTCTTTTTTTTTTGTGCTGGGGATTGAACTCAGGGCCTTGTGCTTGCTAGGCAAGTGCTCTACCACTGAGCTAAATCCCCAACACCTGCTCTTTCCTTTTTTTTTTAAATTTTCCTGCTCTTTCTTAAAATGCTCTAGATGCCTGAATTAAAAAGTGTGACTGGATCCTAAAGTGAGAGAATTTCTCTAAAATGGTTTTCAGTTGTTAGTTATTTCTTCAACATATAATGCTTTATATGCTTTAGTATTAATTCAGGTGTTAAAAAGAACTATTTTATTTTTCAAGGAAGGAATAAGAACATCCAGCAGCAGAAAACTGCTAAAACAATCTTTAAGCCTGGCTCTTTGACATCAAGGCACAAAGAGTAGATGTTAAAAGGAACAAGGTGGGAAGAGCAAAGACGTTGAGACCTCAAGCAGGCATTGGCAGCAGTCAGACTACCATTTCATATCCCACACCAAACAACTACTTCATTAATGCACCATAGTGGTGCTAACATGAGGAAATGTTCCACTAAAAGGCTGAATGAAAAGTTGTCAGAAGACAAATGAGACAATAGTAAGAAGGGTGCCACAATTCTACACCATTAATCCAGAAGGAAGAGTTACATGCAGTATAACATATGTGTGGGGTGAAAGTACTGGCTGAAGAGTTTACCCAGTAGCTAAGAGTTATGATGTATTTCTATGTCCAACAGCATGGACATTCAAATACAATGATGGTTTCTCTAGAAAACACCAAACAGTACTGAGATAACACCTGTTAGAGAGTAATCTATTTCACGGCTGATAAGACCCAGTATATAGGCTTTGTTTCAAACACCCTTTTCTTAAATATCCTTGTATTTTGTTTTATATGTTGCTCCTGCCTTGAGACAATAATGTTAAGTAAAATAAACCGGACACATAAGCTTAAATATCAAATGGTTTCTCTTGTATGAGAAAACCAGAGTATAAATAATTTAAAGAGCAAAATAAAAGACAGACAACCGGAAACAGGGAGATAGATCTTTTGCAAATGGGAAGGGAACCAAGAGATGGAGAAGGAGGGAAGGCAGAAGAGGAAGTAAAAAGAATTAAAATGTGATATGTACACGCACAAATTCTCCAAGATAAGTATAATCATTATGTACTTAAACATGTACTAAAGGGCTGGGCGTGGTGGCACATGTCAGTAATCCCAGCACTCAGAAGGCTGAGGCAGGATGACTGCTGCGAGTTTAAAACCAGCCTAGGCTACACAGTGAGTTCAAGGCCAGCCTAAACTACATTAGAAACCTTGTCTCAAAAAACCAAAAGAGAAAAAAAAAATTGTTTTTAAAAAGTTGCTTCTGTCATTTGGGTTTCCTCTGTCAAAAATATGAAGACAATGAATTAAGTACATTTGTATAATTTGTTGAAGTTAAAGATTGTAAGTAAGCTTATGAATATAAAGAATTTCTAACAGAATGAGACACTCGATAAATGCTTAAGATAATACTGGGGGGAATCAAATGTAAAACCACAATACACACACACACAGACGCACACAGACACACACAGACACACACAGACACACACACACAAGTGTCTGTTTTCCAAAATGCTTCAAACCAGTAATATTTCAGATTTCGTATTTTTTCAGGTTTTAGAATATTTGCATCTTGGAGAGAGAACCAAAGTATAAACATGAAATTCATTTATCTTTCATATACACCTTATGTACATAGTATGAGGTGATTTTATTCATATTTAGTGTGCCTGTGGTTGGACTGTAACCTGTCACATGATGTCAGGTGTGGAATTTTCTACTTGTGGCATCATGTTGGTATTTAAAAAGTTTCAATGAGTTCGATCCCCAGCACCAAAAAAAAAAAAGTTTCAAATTTTGGAGCCATTCTGATTTTGAAGTTTTGAATCAGGAATACTCAACCTGTGTGCGTGTGTGTGTGTGTGTACACACGCACGTCCATGTTGTTCGTGCGCGTGCATTTGGGGAAAAGGGAAGAGCTTGCTCCACCAAGTGCCCCCAAAATAAATATACCAAAAAATGTATGGTGGTTCCAGTAGTTGGCTGTATTTCTTTCACTTTTTTATTTGGGGGGAGGGGGGATGTGTTTTTAAATTCCCAGTTGCTCTGGAGATAGAGTATGCCCCAATTCCTTTAAATGCATCACTTTGGACATCAGACTCCTCTACTGACCTCTGGACCAACCCACCTCTTCCTCCTACCTCTGTAGTTTCATTTCATCATCAATGGCAATGAAATCTTTATTCTTGCTGCCCACACCACTCCCTTAATTCTACATGGATTCCAATGCTCTCTTCCCTATATTAGTGCCACTTTTGTTCACACTAATTAGATCTTTCTGCAAGATCATGCTTCTGCTTCAAGAATAAAAGCTTTGACACTGTTCACACAAGAGGGGATTGTCAGGCAGGCACAATGGCACATACCTGAAATCCCAACTACTCTGGAGGGTAAGGCAGGAGGACTGCAAATTCAAGGCCAGCCTGGGCAATTTAATGAGACCTAGTCTCAAAATAAAAAGGCCCAGGGATGTAGCTCAGTGGTAGAGTGCTTGCCTAGGATGCACAAGGCCCTGGGTTCCATCCCCAGAACTGCACCCCAAAAAAAGAGGAGGAGAAAGAGATGAGTATGATTGCTGTCTGTCCTAGGCTCTATAAATCTAGAAACCTGGTAAGAACTGAGTGATTAGAAAAAAACCTGGAAAGCATCTTTGAGATAAAAAGCAAAGAATTTACATACACTGGAAAGAATGATATCCCAATAGATGCTGAGGCAAAGTTCAGAGACTACAGCTACCTTAGATGTTTACTTTTGATACAAAAAGAAAAGTTAAAAAGTCTATGCCCATTATTAGGGAACAATTAATTAAGAAACCTTTATCACAGTAATTGGAATTAAATTCTTTTTCTATGGGTGGTCAGTCCCTCTATTTTAGCACTTCAACTGAACTGTGTCATACTTAGTCATGCCAATGTCTGTTTCCTCACTGGACTGTAAACTCCCCAAGTATAAATTTAAGATCACATTCAGTTCTGTATCACATCCCTACTACCTCTTGACCCCCTTCACTCCCAACATCTAGCACAAGACTGAGGCAGGAAGATAGAATGTGGCTAAAACTAGCTGGGAAAGGAGGCATGACAAGATCCTGGGACACACACACAGAACAAATCTCTGAGCCCTGCACATGGACTTCTTGCAAAACTCAAGTGGAATTTTGGTTGGAGGATCTGGATGCAATGACAGTGCAGAAAATATACAAAAGGAGCAGTCGCCATTAAGCACTGGCTGTCCTGCCTCTTCACAGCAGCCCATCCTATGCTGTAGTGTGTATTTCTATTCCTTCCCTATCTTTTTACTTGGTCCAAACTTGCTCTGCAGAGCCGGTTTTCCCCCTACCTTTCTGTTTTTTTCCTATGTTTAATAAACGTGAAAATGTGTCACTGTTTATGCTTGTTTTGTTTGATTCTTTGTCTAGGACAGAAAGAACCTAAAAACCACCTCCAGAAGGAAACTCCAGCACCCCAAACCTGGTAACAATTCTTCACTAAAAGAAGGACATGACAAATTTTTAAGTTGAATCACTTGTAAAAAGGGACTTTAGAGATATCAAAAAATGGAAGGACATCCCATGTTCCTGGGTAGGAAGAACCAACATCGTGAAAATGGCTATACTTCCTAAGCTACTATACAGATTTAATGCAATTCCAATCAAGATACCACTAACATACTTCAAAGAATTAGAGAAGACAATCATGAATTTCATCTGGAACCACAAGAGACCAAGAATAGCAAAAACGATCC